>JARVZY010010778.1:0-52000 GCA_030686995.1 Artemisia argyi | reverse complement strand
AACCTCTCAAATGAGGTTTACAAGAGTATTTATACTTGAAGTCTAGGGCATCATCTATCTTATACATTATTATACTAATGGCCCTTAGACTTTTACAAAACGTGAATAATACACATAAACTTCATCATAATGATATTCTAAAGCAACCTATAACAATACGTTAATGACCGACACTTTTTATAAATAAAATACGATGCTAACAAAGATAAGGAGCTTCAATCATGAGGTAACATGTGTCACTTTTAACTAACTCCAAGCCTAACTCCTAACCAAATATTAAGATAAAGAACTCCAATCATGAGGTGACATGTGTCACTTCCCAACTTAAAATTCACATTTATTTTCAAATTGAAATATCTTTTTATATATTTATTTTTATAATGATCTAATTTCACCATATTTTCTAAAATTTTGTGCTCTTTAATACAACATCCATTTCCATATATTTTTATAAGTTTTTAGTTTTTACATTTTTAGTGGGTTTATTTTATTTTTATTTAAATTTTTTACATCTTTAACTTTTATTTCAACAAATACAATCGTGATTCGTCAAAATCATATACTTTGGGGTTGTGTTTGACGGGTAAGAGATTGCGAGAGTTTTTGTATATGCGGGAATAATGATGTCACAAAAAAGCTACAGAAACCAAGCAAACAGATACAATTAACGTATATACATTCGGAGTATTATGAAACAAATTCACTAAGCTGGTAGGGAATTTCGAGGATAGTTTGGCTAGCAATTCATTTAATATTTTTATAATATAACTATATTTATCGCCGCATTTGTGCGCGGGTATCCAACTAGTATATATATATATATATATATGATCACGTATAGTCTATATACGGGCCACAAGCCCAAATATTAAACATTACTAAGGCCCAAAGCCACCATGCGTGGGCTATTATAACTTGGGCCGCATCAATAATGGGAATGGGCTCACGTAAGCCCAAGCCCAACTAAACTATATATACGGTTTAGATAAAGATCTCCTATTTATGGAATAGATATCCTTAAACCGGATAAGCACCACGTGTGCGAAATGTAAGGAGCACGAACCATACAAGGATTCTGCGCCTATATAAGGAATGACATAATTCTCATTAAAGGTACGATTCATAAAACTCTAAAACTCTTTACGAGAACCCTAAATCGATTACTTACTCTCACGCCGGAGTCTAATCGTGGGAGACAATCCCACGATAATCCTAACGGCTTAGTGCGCAGGTTTCAAGCATTAAGAAGCGAATTGGTACGAGAGCAAGAGCCCATAATCAGGAACGCCCAACTTTTGTATCAACAAGTGGCGACATCCGTGGGACCCCTACTAAGAACTAAGGAACTAGAATGACGAAGAATAAAAATTCGAGCCAGCGGACTCCGCAGTTGGAAAAAACACGCGACCCCCAGAGGAAGAATCAACAAGATTCGACCCCAAGGCAGACTGCTGGGACAACCAGCGCACCTGGTCACCAAGAGGCGGGAATAACCCAACCTCTTTCAGTGGTAGAACTGCCTATAAGGACTACCCAAACCACCACAGTGCTTCCAAGCGTTGAGGAACTCCAACGCACCCTCTTCACTACTCCTCACCAAACGGTACCTACAGTGGACAACAATGTATCACCAGGCGCGCCTAACCGAGATAGGGTACCCAATACTAAGGCAGACATTCTTGCAGCAACTGAGGACACACCCAACCTAACGTTGGGACATTTTGTATCCCAAAATTATGAAACCCTAACTGCCCTCATGCAAGAAGAAGCAAGGAGAAGATCAAGTACGAGCCTACAAGCTCGGCTCAATTTTGGTCCTGACCGCGAACCATCACCACCGCGCCACCCACGAGGAAGACGCGCAGATAACGAAAAAGGTACTACTATCCACGATAGGTTGGGTACGACATCTGATTCATAATAATCAGAGGAATATGAAGGCAGCGCGAGGCGCACTAATGTTCACTCCAGACTTGGCAGTCGAGGGATACAAGACCGATTAGGACCTCAGCATTCACCAAGCCAAGGGTCCTCCAAATCTGGGAGCAAGAGAATTCACGACAGATTGGGGAAAAGAATGTCCCCAAGTGAAAGCCCCTCAAGCTCTTCCTCTGAAGGAAGCCGGCGCAAGCGCCGAAAAAGAAACTACCCTTCCTCCAGTGACTCCTCGGACTACGAGGATAGGGAAACAGGACACTGGAAATCAAGAGGAAGACGTCGCGAAGAAGAAAATAAGGACATATCTCTTCCATGGCGACACCAGAAAATTGATGCGTTTACACGACGCATCAGCGATTACTCCAACCACAAAAGGAGGCGCATGCCTACTAACGTAAAAACATATGATGGAACAGGTGATCCGGATGATCATCTAAAGGTTTTCGAATCAGCTGCTACTATCGAAAACTGGGCGCAACCTGTGTGGTGCCATATGTTTAATTCTACATTGGTAGGGAATGCGCGCACATGGTTTAGCAAACTCCCACGACGGAGCATCGGTGGGTTTGAAGAATTACGGAAAGCATTCCGTCTAAACTTTACTCAGAGAAAGAAGTGCGCTAAAAACCCTGTTGAACTAGCCAGAGTAAAACAGTGCCAAGGGGAATCAACCAGTGCTTTTATAGAACGCTTCAAGGATGAGTGCATACAGGTCAAAGCGTGTCCCGAAATTCTAAAAATCTCAGGGTTCATGAATGGGATTAACAACCCAGAACTTATCCGGAAGCTAAATGACAAAGTTCCCCAAACTTTCGATGAACTAACAAAGCGCACAAGATCCTTCATACAAGGAGAAGCAGCCGCTGCGGACAGTAAAAAGGGTTACTCGAATTACAGGCAACAAGAACAGCCTAGGAGACAATCCAATGTTCAGAATAACAACCGCAGCAGGAATTACCGCAGTGGAAGAGACAATGACAAATATACCCCTCCCACAAAAACTCCGAGGGAAATATTTGTAACAGAAGGTGCAAATTTCCCAAAACCTCCACCAATGCGTACCATAGAGGAAAAGCGCGTAGGGAATGGATACTGCGAATACCATGGTCAAAAAGGCCATACAACTAACGAGTGCATCCAGCTACGACAACTAATTGAAAAGTTAGTAAAGGAAGGCAGAATGGACCACCTTGTAAAAAACATCAAAGAGGGAAAGGACAAACAAAGGAACGGGGGCAAGAAAGAACCTTTCAAAAAAAAAGCTGACACCATATACATGATATTGTCATGGCAACGTAAGATAAAACAAAAAGTCAGCCAAAAATTCTCCCCAGAAAAAGAGATATCCTTCCCTACTCTAGCTGCGGACAATGCAGTAGTAGAGCCTCTAACTATTGAAATACATACGGGGGGACATGATATCCACCGCATGTACATCGATGGAGGAGCATCCGCTGATATCCTATACAATCATTGTTTCAAAAGACTGAGACCTGAAATCTAAAGTCAATTGATAGCAGCAACAATGTTGCTGACTGGATTCACAGGAGAAAAGATTTGGCCTATGGGGCAATTACGCTTGCTAGTGGTCGTAGGAGATGAACAACACTCAACAACGACATGGATAAATTTCATGGTAATAAAGTCTCCCTCACCATACAATGGAATCATTGGGAGACCTGGAATATCATCCATGCACGCTGTGCCATCCACAGCGCATGGGATGCTCAAATTTCCAGTAGAAGGAGGAGTTGTTACCCTCTATAACACAACAGTACCACCAAAGGAATGCAACGCAGTAACAACTGAGGTGGAGAATATTCCAGAACAGCGCACAGAAAAAACACCAAACCTAAAGGTCGCTATTCACCCCGATTACCCGGACCAACAAGTTTCGATTGGAGGATCTTTATCTGACAAAGGTAAAGCAGCCGTATGCGCACTCCTGCAAATGAATCTAGATATCTTTGCATGGGAACCAAAACACATGACAGGAGTGCCACGCTCTATCACGGAGCATAAGCTACAAATCCGACAAGGATATCCCCCAATACGACAGAAGAAGCACGGCCAGGCCCCAGATCGTGCAAAAGCTATTCTGGAAGAAGTACACAAACTCGTAGATGCAGGTATCATGCGCCAAGTGTATTATCACGATTGGCTCTCTAACCCAGTAATGGTTAAGAAGAGCGATGGCAGTTGGAGAATGTGCGTGGACTTCACCGACCTTAACAAAGCATGTCCACATGACTGTTATCCACTACCAGAGATAGACTGGAAGGTAGAATCCCTGTGCGGATATCCTTTTAAATGCTTTATAGACGCATACAAAGGGTATCATCAAATACAGATGGCAGTCGAGGATGAAGAAAAAACAGCTTTCCACACCAGTCAAGGAGTTTACTGCTACACGAAATGCCTTTTGGCTTGAAAAACGCAGGCGCAACATACCAACGATTGGTGGACACAGCTTTTGAGAAACAAGTAGGTCGAAACTTGGAGGTCTACGTTGACGACCTTGTCATCAAAAGCCACACAGAGGATGAATTGGTGCGCGACATCAAGGAAACGTTCAAAACATTGCGACAAATAAACATGAAGTTAAATCCAAAGAAGTGCACCTTTGGCGCAACTGAAGGCATGTTCCTTGGATACTTAATAGAACCTGATGGAATCAAGCCTTGCCCAGAAAAAACAAAAGCTGTTATTGATCTTCCCTCACCGCGCACACTCAAAGAAGTCCAGTCATTAAACGGAAAGTTAGCAGGGCTAAACCGTTTCTTATCTAAGTCAGCAGACAAATCACTCCCTCTCTTTAGAACACTCACAAAGTGTACTAAAAAAGGAGACTTCCGTTGGACCGAAGAAGTAGAAGAAGCTTTCCAACAACTAAAACAACATCTGGCATCTCATCCCAAACTTGTCGCACCGCGACCAGGGGAAGAGCTAATCATGTACTTATCGGCAACTCATGGAGCAGTTAGCGCAGTACTATTGACAGTTAGGAACTCCGTCCAAACACCCATATACTTTGTAAGCAAAGCACTGAAGAAGACAGAGACTGACTACAGCGCTATGGAAAAGTTGGTCTTAGCTCTAGTATTCGCCGCTAAAAGACTGCGCAGATACTTTCAAGCGCACCCAATAGCTGTAATCACAGATCAGCCAATCAAACAAGTTATCTCTAAACCTGACGCATCAGGACGGCTACAAAAGTGGAGTGTACTGTTAAGTGAATATAACATCTCATATAGACCGCGCACTGCAATCAAAGGACAGATATTAGCTGATTTCATTGTTGAGAAGCCAGATAGCGATAGTCCAACCTCTACAACCAAAATAGATCTGCAGGAACCCTGGATTCTGTTCACAGATGGGTCTTCATGTGTAGATGGATCAGGCGCAGGCCTTATTCTCACAAATCTAGAAGGTATGGAATTCACCTATGCGCTGCGCTTCGAATTCACAGTCACAAACAAAGAAGCATAATACGAAGCCCTACAAGCTGGACTACGCATTGCAATCCAAATGGGTGTACGCAACTTGGAGGCAAACGTAGATTCTCGGCTACTCGCTAACCATGTGCTAGGTGAATATGAAGCCAAGGATGAACACATGATCCAATACCTGGATAAGACGAAGTCCTTAATTAAAAACTTTGACAAGTTCACAATAAAGCAAGTGCCTAGAGGGGACAACAGGAAGGCAGACGCGCTTAGCAAGATCGCATCCACGAGCTTTGCGCACTTATCAAAACATGTATTGGTAGAAACCTTACAAAACAAATCAATCTTGGAGATGGAAGTATCCACGGTGATAGAAGAACAAGATCCTACATGGATGACACCTATCATTGAGTTCATTAGCAAAGGAGTCCTGCCACAGGATCATAAGGACGCTCGAAGAATACGGTGCACAACGCAGCAATTTGAACTACGAGACAACATCCTCTATCGACATTCTTTCTTGCAACCTTGGCTACGATGTGTCGGACCCCTTCAAGCAGAATATGTACTCCGAGAAATCCACGCTGGATCATGCAGCATGCCCTCAGGACCGCGATCTGTTGTAGCACGGGCTCTACGGTCGGGGTATTATTGGCCAACTATGCATCGCGACACGCGCGATATGATAAAGAAGTGCAGCAATTGCCAAGTACACAGGCCAGTTCCGCGCCAACCACAACAAGAGCTAACACCCATTACCTCACCATGGCCATTTTACAAGTGGGGCATTGACATCGCATGACCCTTTCCAGTTGCAGCAGGAGGGCTAAAATTCCTCATCGTAGCCATAGATTACTTCAAGAAGTGGATTGAAGCAAAGGTGGTGGTGAGCATCACGGGCAACCAGGTCAAACGCTTTGTATGGGATAACATGTCTGTAGCTTCGGACTACCTGGAGAAATTATATCAGATAATGGGAAGCAGTTCTGCGACAACCCATTCAAAGATTGGAGCGCACAATTGAACATCACACAACACTTCGCTTCAGTAAAATACCCACAAACCAATGGTTTGGTTGAGCGAGCAAATCGCTGGCTAGGTGAAGGAATAAAAACACGCCTTGACAGACACAAAGGAAGGTGGGTGGACGAGCTCTCACATGTCTTATGGGCGCATCGCACCACAATCAAAACCAGTACTGGAGACACGCCATTCTCCCTTTTCTACGGAACAGAAGCCGTCATACCAGCTGAGATAGGAATGCCAACTATACGAACAGCAGAGGTCAACATCACAACAAATGACGAGGAACGGCGCATAGACTTGGACTTACTAGAAGAAAGACGTGAACGCGCAGCTATACACGAAGCAAAGGCTAAGGCAAAAATGAAGAAGTATTATGATGCAAAGGTCAAACACACTTCCTTCAGGCCAGGAGACTTTGTATACCGCGCCAACGATGCAAGCTACGCAGAAGACACAGGCAAGCTCGGACCTAAATGAGAAAGACCCTACGAGGTCACTGATGCACTAGGCAATGGCGCATACTGGCTGTGCGATATGGAAGGTCATGGCCTAGCGCGCACCTGGAACATCTGCAATCTTAAAAGATGCTATCTTTAGGCGAGGCTACGGCCAATACACAGACACCTTTGCACTTTAGGATGTGCCCAATAAGTGTTTTTTTTTTTTTTCTTTTCTTTCTTAGGAATTGTATTTTTACTTTTTCAAAAACTTGCAAGTATCAATAAAATGTTATGGTTTCTAGCTAACTCCATAACGTATTTCACTTTATTGCGTACATTCTTATATATGTCAATATTGTTATCTTATATTTTTGCCTACATGGCGTGTATGCACTAATTAAGACCCACGAAGGCATAAAGGATGAGTAAACCTACTAATTCACTCGTTGAGTAAGAGGGTTGCAAACCCATCAACATTGGATCACGCATCCTTGCTAAGCACCTTACTTTTGAGACGTTGAGGTAAGTTTTTTGTGCGCATCCCACGAAGGGTGCGCAAATATTAAGTACACCGTACAAAGCTTAGCAAATAACGAGCCAAGACTCTTGGTCAAATAATAAAACTTCGCAAACATTAATGAAAGTATATTTTTTAAGAGTATCTTATTTAACATTTTTACACAAAATTACAAGCAAAAGATACACTTTGTCATTTACACAATACATATACAAAAACCAGCCTACATGCTATGGCGATGCTCAGGGTTATCCTCCGGTGCAACGGAAGTTCCTGCCTCTTGAAGCTTCCTCAACAGCAACGCATCTTTAGGCGATACAGTCGCTACACTCACAGGAATCCCATCAGACCTGGGAATGTGTGCAGCGCCAACACCGCATAGGACAGCTTTGCCCTTAATCCCTTTTTTCTGGGCAGCCCTCTGTGCGTGGCGCTCCAACACCTCCTTCAGAGGAACCTCCTTTTCAAGAGCAAAGGGTTTCAGTATATGGCGAAGCTGCACAAACACTGGAACCTGCAACTATGACTCGTCGGGCTTGAGGAAGTAGTCCGGCTGCGCCTCGGCATCCTCCAAAATATGGCGTTCCAGGGTCAACCCCTCCATAATTTCCTTTATGGGGTTGTCCTGGTCGCGCTCCAACTGCGCAATGTGAGGCAGCTCAAGAAGTTTCATCCCCTCCATGGACTGCACCAGCTCGTCATATGCACTCGCATTATAGCCAGGTACCTCAGTTAAGGCCTTGTTCAACAACTTGGCCTCATGGAGATCCTCCATAGCTTGCGACCTCCCACGCTCCACAGCGCACTGCACCACCTTCCCAAAGGCCCCCAACACCTCTTGGGACTCCAAGGTGCCCATAGCAGCTAGGCGCAACCCATGACTGATCAACCACCTACATCAACAAAGGACAACTTGTGTTAGCAGAAATATATAAACAATAATAGTAAGGCAACATTGCATAAAAACGATGAAAGGACGTACCTGCGCTCAACTATGGTAGACATCAGATGAGGGTATAACTCCTCATCATACTCTATGCTCAAGCCGCGCAGCTTCTCCTCATGCACCTGAACCATCTTCTCCATGCGCACCTTGAACTCAACAATGTTCGCGAAGTACTCCTCCTTCTTCTCCTCAAGATACCTCACTGCCTAAGTAAGGTTGGCCCTGAACTGATGAAGTTGTCCGCGCGCTTGCTCCAGCTCAGCCATCGTGGTCAACTTCACATTTGTGACCTTACAAGGATTCTGCGCCTATATAAGGAATGACATAATTCTCATTAAAGGTACGATTCACAAAACCCTAAAACTCTTTACGAGAACCCTAAATCGATTACTTACTCTCACGCCGGAGTCTAATCGTGGGAGACAATCCCACGATAAGCCAAACGGTGTTGTTTATTTTCTTAGTGAGCAGGTTTCAAGAATTAAGAAGCGAATTGGTACGAGAGCAAGAGCCCATAATCAGGAACGCCCAACTTTTGTATCAACAAGTGGCGCCATCCGTGGGACCCCTACTAAGAACTAAGGAACTAGAATGACGAAGAATAAAAATTCGAGCCAGCAGACTCCGCAGTTGGAAAAAACACGCGAACCCCAGAGGAAGAATCAACAAGATTCGACTCCTAGGCAGACTGCTGGGACAACCAGCACACCTGGTCACCAAGAGGCGGGAACAACCCAACGTCTTCCAGTGGTAGAACTGCCTATAAGGACTACCCAAACCACCACAGTGCTTCCAAGCGTTGAGGAACTCCAACGCACCCTCTTCACTACTCCTCACCAAATGGTACCTACAGTGGACAACACTGTACCACCAGGCGTGCCTAACCGAGATAGGGTGCCCAATACTGAGGCAGACATTCTTGCAGCAACTGAGGACACACCCAACCTACCGTTGGGAAATTTTGTATCCTAAAATTATGAAACCCTAACTGCCCTCATGCAAGAAGAAGCAAGGAGAAGATCAAGTACGAGTCTACAAGCTCGGCTCAATTTTGGTCCTGACCGCGAACCATCACCACCGCGCCACCCACGAGGAAGACGCGCAGATAACGAAAAATGTACTACTATCCACGATAGGTTAGGTACGACATCTGATTCACAATACTCAGAGGAATATGAAGGCAGCGAGAGGCGCACTAATGTTCACTCCAGACTTGGTAGTCGAGAGATACAAGACCGATTAGGACCTCAGCATTCACCAAGCCAAGGGTCCTCCAAATCTGGGAGCAAGAGAATTCACGACAGATTGGGGAAAAGAATGTCCCCAAGTGAAAGACCCTCAAGCTCTTCCTCTGAAGGAAGCCGACACAAGCGCCGAAAAAGAAACTACTCTTCCTCCAGTGACTCCTCGGACAACGAGGATAGGGAAACAGGACGCTGGAAATCAAGAGGAAGACGTCGCGAAGAAGAAAATGAGGACATATCTCTTCCATGGCGACTCCAGAAAATTGATGTGTTTAAACGACGCATCAGCGATTACTCCGACCACAAAAGGATGTACCACGTAGCCAAAACAAAAAAATTATTCGATACATATAGTAATCGCTACATATAGAAGAAAATCATGACAATTATGATATTTTTATTCTATATATATATTGCAAGTTTAGTACATAGAGTAGCCAAAACAAAAAAATTATTCGATACATATAGAAGAAAATCATGACAATTATGATATTTTTAGAGGCGGTTCAGGCTATTAGCCTAATTAAAAAAGAATGACATATAAATGCTATTTGAACTTAATAAAGTTAGAAGACCTATATAATGGCATCATTTCATTTAGTTCATATACTACGTTAATTATTTTTCTTATGTATGTAAGCTGATCACATGGATCGACTAAACTATGTTAACTAGCTCCATGCGTTTTGTATTGATTTCCCAACGCATATTACATTTTTGAATAACACATATCATCTGAAAATGACTTATCACATATCCGCATGTATATATTTACAAAAACAAATCAAGAGAGAGCACATACACAAATGCAGACATATGAGTCCACTTAGCAGTAACGGGAGGTCAACTGGTGGCAACGATGGAACAAGTGTGATTGCAATGGTTGTGGTCTCCTTATCGACTCCAAGAAGGACAGCTGTGATTACAGTGAGTGTCAGTGCTAAAAATCTCACCGTTAAATCCTTGCCGTTAAAGCTTGATCCTCGATTCACCACCTCAACGTCTTTGTATTGAGTCTCCATACCGGCCTATTTATGTTACTATATTTGGTATTAGAAAATTGATAGTGAAGTATGTGTGTAGTGGTACAAGTCCAATGTCATATATACACACGCTGTATTCTAATAAAATGGAGTTATGTACCACTCTCTAAAGCAGCCCATGCATTAAAAATCCTGACGTGTCTGCAAGGAGAGGGCAATGATATTTTTGTAAAGTACAATCCCAAATGAGCCAAAACCAAAACTTCTTCTATACTCTTTCTCTCTACATTGATGTCATTCAAATCCATCAGTTACAATCAATCAATTAATTATTAATGTAAATCATCTCTAAAAATATACATATGCAATAACTTTCTGATTCAAAAACATATACACAAACCAACCCTTTCACTAACACCAATTCAAAAATTGCTTGAATCCCATAGTACAACTGTTCTTTGCCAGTGATTGTTATGGTGTCGACATCATCAATTTGGTAAGTAACACATATATTCAAGTTTTTTGTAGGGTTTTGATTTAAATCCCATACTTTAACCAATTTAATGTGTTGTTTTTAAGATGTGTTTCGATTCGGTTCATAATATATTTGGATTCAATTGCGTTCTGCGAAACCCTAGAAAAGTTTGGGGAATTCACATTCATGATTTGGTTTTTATAATTTATGTTGCAAATTGATTAATATTACTACAAGAAAAGTTTGATTATTAGATGAAGTAGAGTCGACCACAAATATTGTTAATTTTAGTTTAATATGTGGCTATGAAAACATTAGATGCTAAACCTGTGAAAATATTGTTAGTTTTTAGATTTTTTGTTGTTATAATTTTTTGGGCTTTTTTGGAACTTGTGTTTAATGTTGTTAATTTTAGTTATTGGTTATTCGACAACAAAGTTTAATTCACTTTTTTCTAAAACTCTAATATTGTTTTACACCAATGTTGCAGCATTGAGGCAACTTGTGCAACGCACCTGACTGCTAATGTATTCATAAAGTTTGCATCATTTAAAAGGTATTGTCTAACTTATTGATATTTTGGAAATGTGTATAGCGCGGCTGCTTCATCAAAGCTAATGATCCTAAACATCCTACCATGAGGGTTGTGGCTATTATAGCTGAGGTGTTCCTAAATATGACAATAAGGAGTTCATTTCCTATTCAAGGTCAAACAACAAGGTAAAGGTTGTAACTTTCAACCATCGGCAAAATATGAGAATGAGCCATTGATGATGCACCTGTGTCTATGTATTAGCAAAGTTATTGATACCGTTTGTATTAGAATATTTTTTTTCATTAATTCTCATTTATATTTTTGTTGGAACGTCAAATATTAGTATATGTGTTTTTAAAATGCACAATGTTCACTTTTAAGTGAGAATATTAGCGAGAATCGTAAACTGTGATGTTTATAATTATGTTGGTATTATAAGAAATGTGGGTGCAAATGCATAATTTTCACTTTTAAGTGAGAATACTGAAATATAACAGATCATTTTAAATATTTTTTTGAGTACGCATGCATACATAATTGATCCATTTGTAGATAAGAAAAAAAGTTTGGTTAGTTGTAAGCAAATTAGTTACCAGATTGACAAATGGTGCCGTTCACCTTTGGTCCAATGCTTGCTAATGCGTTACACCAACCATGCACTTCTTCTTTTGAGATATTTCATTTCTTGAAAATAGGATTTTTATTTGTAAAAGTAGCTTTGTTGCTTATAGGGGAAGATTTGAATTACCCAAACGATTATAAAATTAACATGTTGTTCAGGTTATTAGGGAGTAAAGCATGAACATCAAAACTGAGACCGCCCATTTTATGACTATTTGGAAGGTTGTCTCCACCACAAAGCTGACAAAGTTATTTTTGAAACCCCCACCCTACGATCAGTATCCTATAGCTCAAGTTCTTCTAAGCCAATACATCGGTTTGCTGTTGTCCGAACATTAAACAAGGTTAATGATCTTGACTTTTCACAGAGAATCTATTTATTAGATTTCACATAGTATTTATCGTAACATCAAACAAGGTTACTGATCTTAAATTTGGCCCACAGTGAACCTTAGAATACTCATTATAGTAAGATCTTAGAAAATATGACCCAAGAAATTGATGAGAGTGAGAAATTTGTAGTGATGTCTTGATATATATAAATAGGAGATGCTTTTGAAACGTCTTATTTAATAAAAGTTTGATCATAGTAATTATTAACATTTTTGCGACAAAAGAATGTACTATAGATTGTAAGAAAGGTGTAGCAGATTCTCCATTAGCATAAAGTATTAATAATAAACCATGTTTTGTTAGTTTGGAGAATGTAATTTTGTCTTTTATTAGTCTTCATGTTACGTAATGGGACACCAGTGAACTTCTTGGCTATTGCTAAAAAGTTTCAAGACCTTATACGACCTTATACATATATTATTTGATGCAAATTTGACAACAAATGTGTTAACATATGCCAAAATAAGCAGTTTGATAGTTTGATTGGTGTGTTGGTTCTATTCTTGATGGCATTACCCACTCCAGCTCAAGCTCTGGCACCGGCTCAACAACCACCACGAGATATAGTCCTGGTACACATATGGATAGTCGAAAATGAATGTGAACCGTCTGACGACAATGATGGTCTGGCAGCAAGTGTAGAGCCAGTATAGTGAATATTTCTACTAAAATTAAAGGGATGGCTATGATGTGTATGAGACACAATAAGCACTTGCATAAACTATAAAGGAAGCTACTGGTGGGATACTTCCCTTTAGTTTGAAATAAGGCTAACATTATTTGTGATCAATTTCTCTTTGTCTTTATGAAGTCCTCATAGGATTTGTGATAACTTACCCTATTTGATCCTTTTATTGTATGTAACTCGATGAAACAGTTTTCAACTTCTTTATTTTACCTTTTAGAGTGGAAATCACTAAGAAAAGGGTGTGGGATGGAGATGAAGGAATGGAAAATATCGTCGGGTCTCAACTCCTACAATATGAAAAACAAAATACGAGGTAGATGCTAAGGTCAATTTTTTTCTAAAAACGAAAGTTAAGATGGATGTTCATAAGTGTTAGATTAGTACTATATGATCTATCAACATTGTTTTCAAGGTACAAACGTCAATGTTCACGTTATTTTTACCTTTTTAGACTCAAAGTTGGATGTTTGAGATTGGTTATTTACAAAGATTATTTGCTTATTCCGTTATCGGAACTTGATAGATTATTGTATAAATGTATTCATCTCTTTCGGATTAAATTCTCAACTCTTCAAAGGTCAACAATTCCATTCAAATAAAATAGGTTCTGTTTGCGAGTATGAAATTTTTCGAATTCATGTTAACCAGAGTTGTGTAAAATGTCTTTTTTTCCACTTATCTTTGATGCTTTTCTTTATGATTATGCTTCTTATTCATGCTTCCGCTACTCTTTTGATTAATGTATTCTATTTATTTGCTACAAGTTGGCTCCACACTAGAAAAAAAAACACTAATGAGGTACAATAAACTGAATGATAGCTATTCTTTGACTTTACAATATGTTTGTTTTCTACTTGGTTTGTGGTAATTGGATTTGGTACACATATGTTAGGCTACAATTATGTGTTTGTCCAATTATTTGCTTAAATGAATTTGTTCGGATATTTTTATCATTTTTTAGATAACTTGCAGAGATGTAGAGGCATGGGAGACTTTGGTTTTTATTCAAACAAATTGTTTCTTATAGACGGCTTTGCGAAATCGGGAATGTAATTTATAACTTTTTTTTAAAATCCTTACATTTGAATGACGAATTCAACCCATTTACTTAGTCTAATGGGATGATTATGCTTCCACACCATCTCATGTTTTTTCTTAATTGTTCAAACTTTATGAGTATGCGAATTGTTTTCAATTTTTGGTTGTCACTTATTTTTTTAGTTGTTGATTCCAGAATTTTTGTGTGTATGTTTCACATGGTGCTTTCATTAGACAAGTCAGTGGTCTAAGCGTGATGTTAGAAGGTGACATATTCCGGCCAAGTGGGATTTAGACTCGCATTACTTTCAAGTAAGGAAAACTGCACCAGTTCTTTGTGTTTTATATTTGTTTGTGTGACTTGTGTGATACATGTGTGCCCGACAATTGAGTTATGATGAGAATATTCAATGAAAAATACATGTATCTTATTGTCTGACTTAGGTTATTACTTGCGAATGCACAGGGGTGGTGGTGGTGATGATCTATTAACTTACAACCACATGCTTTGGTTGAGGCTATATCGAAATTTACATGTACCTCAAAAATGGTCATCAGAATCAAAGTCAAGGTCTATCTTCAAATTTAACTAACTTATGAATTTTGTCTAATATCATGGATTCATGTCTTTGTATCAAAAAGTATGTGTATGTAAGATGTCTGTTTGTATATGCAACATTTGTTACTGTATGTGTATACTTAACCCACATATGAACTACTTCTATCACCCAAATAAAGCTTGACATGAATCGGGTCCAATATGTTGATGTTTAATGGTTTTTATTTCATTCCTATATCCCATCTCGAGAGTGGATGCTCCCTTAAAGTATGTTTGGTGAAATACGTGCACTTAAATAATCTTTTCACTTTATATTTATTTACGAGTAACATTTCATGCAAACGGTAAGCTTATTACTTCTGTGATGATTTACAATTTATATAAATAATCTTTTCACTTTATATTTATTTCACTTTTTTGACTTCATCACCACGTTTGATGTTTGTGGTCGTATTACTTTTTGGGGGAAATCATGTCGCCTATGAGTTTTATGATTTTGCTTTTAGACATATATTGCTAAGAAAAAATATATATGCTATATTTGTGAATTGTATAATTAATTCTTATATCATTGGCTATACACAGGAAGTGGAGATGGATTTGCGCAACAATAATAATGGTCATGGAGTAGCCAAGGCTCTACCACCTCGATATGTTATGGGAAATTTGATTTCTTAACAAGCCTTTGAGGGTGTCAAGAAAAGGTCTTGTGTGTCCCGGTAGCTTGAGGTTGGTTAGCTATGGGATGACAAAATATTTGCAGTTCTTGATAATCACTTGTATTTATTGTATGAAGATAATTTACCAAAACTTTTTACCCCAATTATTCGGTTTATTACAACGTGTATCAACTTCAAGTAATGTATTCATGATTGATATTGGTAACATTATTGTGATTTATGTATGAAATGTATTGTGTAACATATCACATGCACGATTTTAGTTTTCATTTGATACTTTTATATTCATGTTTAGAAGTCATGTTCATTAAATCTGTGTTATTAAAAGATTTAGATTAATATTATAATAAAAATATTACTTATGCAGCATAACTAATGTATCAAGCGTTTAGGAAAACTTAAAGAATATTTTCCTCACACGTTTATTAGCATGGGTCAACTCGAATATCTCGAAAAATACTACAAAATCAAAATATGTTCGAAGGTTGTCATTTGAAAGCAAAACATGTTCGAAGGTTGTCATTTGTGAATCAAATGGTAACATCTCATAAAGTACTACAAACGTTGTCTACAAAGAAGTACTTCAATGTGTATCATCAATGTTTAATGGGTATGTATAACTATATAAATATGTATCATCAATGTTTAATAGGTATGTATAACTATACAAATGACATGCTTTATATCAGTTTTTAACTTTACACATATTCTTATCCACAACTTCTTTTTACTTTGACTTTTATTTTTCTTTAGGTTTTCACTGAATGAACATGGACTACCCAAGTGTTTGACGTTGACCACATACATTTGCTCTTCAAGACTATCTACCAGTTGGAGAAGACGATACTTTGACGTTTATTATTTTAATAGTTGCAAACCCACTTATTTATCGAATCATTGACTTATTACTTATTATTCTTTTAAAAATTGATGCCACATGTTTACATTCATTGTTACTTCTTACTGGCAAGACGCAGAGCTTGGAGGACCAAATGACGAAGAGGTTTTGATCGATATACCCGAAGACATTTTAATACATGAAACTTATGAGTTGATACAATCTATTATTGATTTCACTTATCCAAACCTGTTGAATCACATACACGATCCTACTTACTTCCATGAAAAGGTCATTCTTGCTTTGACGAATGAAGTGGTTGATACTATAAATGATCATTTGCTGAAGACGTTTCCTGGTGAGGAATTGGTTTATCTTAGTTGCGACAACATAGACAAAATTGAATGCAGGGCAGCCATAGATCAGTCCGTTTTCTCACCAGAATCTATCAACGGACTTAAATTCTCTGGTGTTCCAAACCATAGGGGTGCATTCAAAGTAGGTTTCCCAATAATAATTTTGCTCAGGAATATTAATCAATCTCAAGGATTATGTAACAGGACAAGACTTCAAGTAATTCAGTTAACAGGAACTTCTATTCAAGCCCAAATAATTAACGAAACACATTTTAGGAATAAGGTTATCATGCCAAGGTTGAAAATTACTCCGTCGGATAAATGTTTACCGATGAAGATCGTTAGGAAACAATATCGTGTTTCAGTCTCATTTGCCATGACGATAAACAAGAGCCAAGGGAAATCCCTTTCAAAAGTTGGTTTGTACCTCCCACGTCGTGCTTTCAGGCATGGACAATTATATGTTGCTCTTTCACGCGTCGAAAGAAAAAAAGGTTTGAAAGTTGTTATTTCGGTTGCGGATGATCATCTATCAAACACTACTAGAAACGTAGTCTACAAAGAGGTTCCCCAAGGTCTATGACCAAGTTTCAAGTGGTATGTACTAATACACATATGATATGTTTTATACGTCTTTTTTTATACTTATTATAAGTCACAAACATCTTTTACTTACACATTTTTATAACTTATTAGGTGCTTACAATATGATCATTTGGCTTGTCACTCAATTATCGCTGACTACATACTTTTGCTTTTCAAGACCATGAAGATTCGACCCCGCGTGCATGGACGTTTATTAGATCATCAAAATCATATGCCACAATCCATGACGTTTATTTATTACATTATTAGTTACAATCATTGTACTCTATACTATCATGGGGATTGATTGGCACACAATTTTTTTGTTAAATACACCATTGTGTACAACACTGAAATGCACAGAGAGTACACAGTACAATACTGTAATGAGCAGAATGTGGTGCAAGAATAAAAAAGCTTGGTGTGCAAATCAACTCCCATACTATCATTGACTTATTACTTGCTATTCCTTTCAAATACATGATTCAAGCTGTTTGCTTTCGGGTTTTTTTTTTTCTTATTTTGTCTACACGTACGCTTAATTTTTTGTTTGCATAATCTCTTCTGAAAACCCGTGGATTTCACGGGTCTATAAGCTAGTGTCATATATACACACGCTAGTTCACCTCTTGGTCCCTAGTGGACAAAATAATTGTGCATAATCAATTCTTACTTAAAGAGGAGGTAAGTGCACACATTTATACGCTTTAAATATGACAGATTTTTATTTATTTATTTATTTATTTATTTATTTATTATTATTATTATTATTATTATTATTATTATTATTATTATTATTATTATTATTTTATTAGAACCATAAAAATTTACATAAAGTTAGATGAGAGTTTAAACACAAGCTGTGCTCCAAATCTTTTCTGAATACAAAAGTTTATTTTATTAAAAAAATAAAAACACCACTCTTAGCATTATTTGAGTGGCTAATTACAATAGATTTAATACGTGAAAGTGTGTCTAACGCTTCCGTATCAAATTCCTCGAACGTAGAAAAAGCAAATGGTATGAACTTGTATCCGTTGTCCTCACATTTCGACGCATACTTTCTCTTTTTCTTCTCCACAACATTGTACAAGGCTACGTCAGGAGCCCATGAAGTCGCCCCAATACCAGCAAATGGAGAGATACCAATCACATCCAAACATGTATCTTTACCTTGAAGCCAATTAAATAATTACAAATCTGCAAGTCGTAGCTCCTTCCCATCCTTCGAAAGGAACCCTATAGGAGCCTCCTTATGCACCATGATCCCAACCTTAGAACATATATCAACAATTATATTGTTGGTCCTTTTTACTTGGTTAATACTAACTACAAGTTAAACTAACCAATCTCCATGGCTTGAATAAAGATACAATTGATTAATAATTTAGAATGAATAAATGTAAAGATAGGAGACAATATTTTTCAATGTTTAACTCTTTATTAGAAATTAATCAAAAAGAATTATACCCAAGTGTTTGCGGAATAACACTTGTGATTGAAACAGTATGGTATGACTCATCTCTAAACCCAAACTATGTTTGAGTGACAACTAAAGGTCCTACTGAGATATCTTAGGGACTGTGTTGTTCTTTGAAGGAGTAAAAATAGTTTGTGAATGTCTAAGCATTAATTGCACAAACTTGTCAAATTTTACTCCTCTCTTATGTTTCCTATTTATACACAAGTATTTTCAACAGTAATGATAAAAACAAAAGATTATCTAGGCTAGCCAAAACAAAATACATACGTATTTTTTCTCTGTTACATTGGGTTATTTTTGGTATAAGACAATACGTCTTTCTTAGGAGCAGTGATGACACCATCCTGACATTTTACTTTTCAGGGTGACTTCAGGTTGATAAGGACACCCACTTATCCTTTCAAACTTTTCCCGCTTTGTCCCGCCTATTCTTAAATCTTAAGGTATTCACTCTTCAGTCTTCAATCAGTACTTCTTTAGTTGTTGAGGAGTCTTGGGGGTTCAGTGAGTTATTGTCATCCTCACTGAACCCATCACCTTCTTGTTTGGCTTAGGTGCCACTCACTGAGTTCCGCCTCACTGAATTGTAACACCCCCAAGTCATAGATAGCAGCGGAAGCTAGATCTTGGGGTATTATTCATGGAAATATGGTCACAATGATAGAAAATGACTCAAAAGAGACATTTTTATGGGAAAAGAGTTACCATTCATTTATTCATCAGAGTATAACAGTAAAAGATAAACTTTTACAAAAGAGAGGTCCCACAGACTCGGTGTAAAGAAAAAGATTATGAATGATAACAGGTCTGTGTTAGAAAACATAAACCATGACAATCATGTAAACAGGTAAAACACATATGCGGAAGCGAATGAATCATCTATAACATATTAATAATTAATATAAACATAATAGGAACGTACCGTGGGATTCTTGCTGAACAATAATCACTTGAATAACTTTGAATAATAACGATGAACCCTAATTAAGGTTTATGTGAATCAATGATCAATCCCTTACCGTTTTATTGATCGATTCCTTGATAATACTGGTACAAAAAGTTGTATTGGTCACGCCAAAAATGTGTGACGATATGCATATAGTCACACATGTTTTTTTCGTTGTGTGTCACTACAGGTCCCGCCACCGTAGGTGGCAATGGTCACATTATTGAGTTCGTGGCCTTTTCCATCGAAAAAGAGTGACCGAAACCCCGAATATGTGTGACAAACTAAATAGAAGTTTTGTTGGATTAGTCATTATCAGTGACCGTAAACACTTTATAGTCACGCAAATGTTTTTTGAGAGTAACTATTTTTCAGCCTTTGGCCACATAAATATATAATATATGTGACATTTGAGATGATATATTCAAGTAAATGTGTATTTTGTGTGACTATTTCCCGTCCTGTGGCCACAAGAATATACAATAAATGTGACATTTGTGATGATTTAGTCACACAATGGGTGTTGTTTTTTTGGAGTTAGTCACATACAATTTAACACAAAGTGGCCAAAAGTGTTAATAAGTGTGCCCATATGGTGTTTAAAGTGAAGAAATGTGTATTTTGTGAGACTATAGATCATCAAATGGCCACGTGAATTTTGTGTTTGTGTGGCCTTCTGTAATATATAGTCACACAAAGCATGGTTGTTTTAGGTATTTAGTCACATACCATTAAGTAAACAGTGGCCAAAAGTGTTAATAAGTGTGACCATATGCTGTTTAAAGTGAAGAAATGTGTATTTTGTATGACTATTGATCATCCAAAGGCCATATGAATTTTATGTTTGTGTGGCCTTTTGTAATATTTAGTCACACAAAGCATTTTTGTTTTGGGTATTTAGTCACATACCATTAAGCAAACAGTGGCCAAAAGTGTTAATAAGTGTGACCATATGCTGTTTAAAGTGAAGAAATGTGTATTTTGTGTGACTATTGATCATCCAATGGCCACGTGAATTTTATGTTTATGTGGCCTTTTGTAATATTTAGTCACACAAAGCATGTTTGTTTTGGGAATATAGTCACATACAATTTAGGAAACAGTGGCCAAAAGTGTTAATAAGTGTGGCCGTATGCTGTTTAAAGTGAAGAAATGTGTATTTTGTGTGACTATAGATCATCCAATGGCCACATGAATTTTATGTTTGTGTGGCCTTCTGTAACATTTAGTCACACAATGAATAAAGCAAATAGTGACCAAAACTGATAATAAGTGTGACTATATACATCTTTTAGTCACATTTAAGAAATCAATATATATCAAAACAAATTCAAATATATTTCAAAACAAATTCAAATACAATAAAATTGTAAATATAAAATCCGTATATAACTCTATACCCTAGGACCTCCTTTTATACACCAAGGAGTCCTAGTCGGCTTACAATACTTTCCTAAGTATCTATAATCTTTTTCACAAACAACTAATACATATCAGACTATACAAGAAATACTAACTATATGAAACAACACTACTAACTTATAACTAGCAGTTGTAACTAATACATTAGCAGTATTAATGTCGAGCAATCTTAATCTTTGAGCAGTCCACACTTTATACTAGCAGTACTAACTTTCACTAGCAGCACTAACTTTTGTACTAATCTCATCATCTGGATCTTCTCCGTCTCTTTTAAGTAGAAAAGACAAAAGTTAGAATCACATACAATATCCTTTCTTGCCATCGATGACTGTGTTTGATTTGTATGTGTATTTGCATGTGCTTGCATTTAAGAGATAAGAATAAATTTACCAAGAGCTGATGGAAAAGCGGTCTGATGTGTCATCTGCTTTCAAATACCAATTTTGCTGCAGTTGTAGAACAAAACGAGTAGACAGTTTAGTGTTATTAATCTGTATGAATTTAACGGGTATCGCAAACAGAATTAGAAAAGCCCTTGAATTAAAAAATACCTTCATGCAGTTCAAGCTGGTCAAATGGAGAACAAAGTGTCTTTGCAGCTCTGACCTCCCTTTTTGTCTTAGCTTTCACATCCTTCTCGACTTCCTGAAGCATGGATTACATTTATAGGTCAATCTATAATACATTTATAGGTCAATCTATAATACATTTACAGGTCAATCTATATAATACATTTATAGGTCAATCTATAATACATTAATAGGTCAATCTATAATACATACAGATACCTCCACACTAGTAGTATAAAGCCCACCAGCAAACTTCTCCAGCTCACTATTTTTCCCTTTCACAACAGGGACGGCCAAGTACTCGAACATCATCTCCCCACTGCCAGATAAAGTAGTCCATATGTGGGCTGTTGAAGACGTGAAGATAGCCTGACTATAAGCTCGATTGCATGACCTCAATATGGACTCAATTGCAGCTTTTGCTTTTGGAACATAATGGCCAATGTCATGAGCTGCCAATGAAGCACAATGATAGAAAAAGGTCAAAACAAGGTTGTAAATAGTGCTGTTCAAATGTATCTCTAGACAACGAGTTAAACTAATTAATGTTCCCGAAGATGCTTGTCATTTACTTACAGCTATATGTTTGCTATATTTATCTGTTCAATGCATGAGTTGCACTTTTATGCGTGCAACTGCTTCATACCATAAGCTAAGTGCGGGGTGTACACCAGGTGGAGCCAGTTACCCTTTCCACCATCTTTAAGTGGCGCTAAAATGTTTGACAACATGTTGCAAAGTGCATGGTGAAGTTCACTCTTTCATTTATGGGGATCACGATTTAGAGGATTGGCTTTTGCCACAAAGGAAGCCAAATTGAAGCATTTAGACTGCCATCTGTCTTGACCTGCCCAAAGGTATTCACAGTATTACTATATACTTTTCTTTAACAAATAAAACAACTATCCAAAAATTAATATGTTGTATCTTTAGGTAGCGCATTCCGTTAATGATAATGATTGTTTCACTTCGAGCACCACTGGTATCAATCCGCCGAGTTAGCATATACCCCGAGCTTCATGTAGCGCATTCCATTAATGATTCTTTCTTAAAGGATGAAACTAATTGAACCCTAATTTCAAGAAAACATAACAGTTAATTAAAACCCCCAAAATCAACGAGATTAAAAACCCCAAAAAAGGAACAAAATTAAAAGATAAATATTACCAATAAAACTCAAACCTTGGTGGCGTGCGTTTGGTTTCTCCCAGATCCGGTATTTTTGTAAGGTGTATTTAATCATCTTTATGTATGATCTTTGATGATAAAAAAAATAATTAGATTCAAGACTAGTGTTTTTTCCTGGTGTTGTAGGTTTGTAAACCGGAAATATGTGGAATAATTGATTAAAGGTGTGTGGTTTTTTGTGGATTAACAGATTTGGGGGATAATTGGTATTGTTGTGTGGGGGGGGGGGGGGGGGGAATTGATTTGGGGATTATGATTGTGGTTTATTTTGTTCGGTTTTCAAATTGATGTATGGAGGGATAATTTGATTTTTGGAGAAAACTTAGAGTAGGACAACTGAAAATGTGAGGGAAATCTAATGGGGAATTGATTTGGGGATTATGATAGTGGTTTATTTTGTTTGGTTTTCAAATTGTTGGATGGAGGGGATAATTTTGATTTTTGGAGAAATCTTAGAGCGGGAAAACTGAAAATGTGAGAGGGAAATCTAATTTAATTTATACTAGACGAGTACCCGTGCATAGCAACGAGATTTTTTATAGCGGTAGATAGTTTATTTAAAAAAAATTATAGGTTATAAACGAAAAATTATAAAAGTTTGAAGATTTGGGAATTAAACATAATGTTTTGAAACCCGGTTCGACTCGGGTGGTTCAACCGGTTGAACCGTTCCGGGTGAAAAATGAGTCGATTTAAACCTGGTCAACTTGCTAGGTTGGGTCGAAAACGGGTCAAATTAAACTGGGTCAACCCGTCGGGTTTGTAGAGTCCCGGGTCAACCCGATTTGTGTTTATTTGGTTGTGTTTAATTTGATAGATATGTTTTTAATTGGTTGTACAATGTGAATAAATCATTGTACTTTTAAGTAATGGATAATGTTTTGAAACCCGATTCGACCCGGGTGGTTCAACCGGTTGAACCGTACCGGTCAAAAAATGGGTCGATTTAAACTGGGTCAACATGCTAGGTTGGGTCGGAAATGAGTCAAATTAAACCGGGTCAACCACCCGGGTTTGAAGCGTCCCGGGTCAACTCGGTTTGTGTTTTAATTGGTTGTATTAAATTTGGTAGATCTGTTTTTAATTGGTTTTACAATGTTTATAAATCATTGTACTTTTAAGTAATTTGGTAGATCTGTTTGTTTAAGATGAGAGGGCCCATGACTATGGTAATGAATGATAGAAATCCTCCATACTCTATATACCTCAAAAGAGTAATGTATGAATCTTTCATACCGAGAGGCCCACCACTACTATCAAAATCATTCATATTGTGACTGATGGCGACATACCAAACGCACCCTTAATCTTTGTTTATATTAGAAGCGGAAATGAGCCGAGCCGATCGTGAAAAACTCAGGATCATATTAATGAGCCGAGCTTAAACGAGCTCGCGAGCTCGAGCCTAAGTTGCAGCTCATCTATCAATCGGGCTCGAGCCTGAGTTTTACATAAAAAACTTGATTTGGCTCACGAACCTAAATGACACTATGATATTTTACATATTAAACATGTATAAAATGTTATGCATTTGTATTATAGGTGAACTTATTAACAAGCTTGATAAAAAGCTTATTAACAAGCTCAAAATAGATATATTACGAGCCAAGCTCGAGCTAAACTCTAATTTTTTCTTAATGGCATAAATGAGCCGAGCTCAAGCCAACTAGTGTTAGTTCGAGCTAATTCTTATCGAGCTTTGAGCTCAAGCTCAAGCCTATATATATCAAATGAACTTGAAATGTTTAATGAGTTGAGCATAACCTTATATAAGTTCGACTCGAGTTAATGTTGAGTTTTCAATTCTTAGGTTATATTAGAATTTTAATTTGAGTTTACAACTTATTTAGTTTTGCTAAATTCAAAATTTTAAAAGTGGCTTATAGCGTCATGTTATCGACCAATACATTCTTGGTGATCGACAATGGGTAACACACTATTGGGTAATGGGTCATGCATTGCATTATGCTTTACCAAAGCATATTTTTTCATTACCTTTCCCATTCTTCACCACCTATAATTAACCCCCTACCAATTAGCATTAGGGGTGTTTAAATCATGGTTGTCAGGATCCCGATCCTGATCTTAGGATCTTACGATTTTACGATACTACAAAGAAAAAACGATCTTGATCTTGCATATGATCTTTGAAAGCTTAAGATCTTATAGGATCTCGATCTTGACCAAAGGATCCCAAGAAAATGATATTACAAAATTATGATATATAATAATTTTGTGTTTATGATATATAATAATTTGTAAATTTGTATAATATTATAAAACTATTAAGAAAATGACATTATAGTAGGATCTTAAGATCCCGATCTGATCTTACGATCACGATCTTGCAAAGACGAAAATGAACCTGGGTAGGATCCCGATCTTGAAAACCTTGGTTCAAATAACTCGAGAAACCGACAAACCAAGCATTTGGTTTTGGTTTTTACTTTTAGATATCCGTGGTTAACCGAACTGAGCCGTATCTATACTACATATAAAGGGAAAATGGTCAAAGTGGAAAAGTGAAAAGTCAAGTAATGTGAAATGTTGAAAAATCTTATTAAAGGAAATTATGAAATATAATTAATACTCTTATTAAAACACCCCATTACTTAAAAGTACAATGATTTATTCACATTTTACAACCAATTAAAAACGTATCTACCAAATTAAATACAACCAATTAAAATAATTAATACAAATCACAAATCGGATTAACCCGGGACGCTTCAAACCCGACGGGTTGAACCGGTTTAATTTGACCCGTTTTCGACCCAACCCAGCAAGTTGACCCGGCTTAAATCGATCAATTTTTCGACCGGAACGGTTCAACCGGTTGAACCACCTGTGTCAAACCGGGTTTCAAAACATTATGTTTAATTCTCAAATCTTCAAACTTTTATTATATTTCGTTTATAACCCATAAACTTTTTTTATCACTAAAACTATATGTCGCTATAAAATCCTGTTGCTATGCACGGGTTGACCCTGGACACTTCAAATCCGTCGGGTTGATCAGGATTAATTAAACCCGTTTTTGACCCAATCCGTCGGGGTTACCCGGTTTAAATTGACCCATTTTTTGACCAGAACGGTTCTACCGGTTCAACCACCTGGGTCAAACCGGGTTTCAAAATATTATGTTTATTCCCCAAATCCTCAAACGTTTATTATTTTTCATTTATAACCCATAAAATTTTTTATCACTAAAACTATCTACTGCTATAAAATCCCGTTGCTATGCACGGGTACTCGTCTAGTATAATATAAATAAATTACCCTACCAAGAGTATTAAACACACTTCACTCGGATCTAGGGTTTTGATCCTCTCTTTCTTATCAAACACACTTCGAACACTTCAACATAATCCTCTCTTTTGCTCTCACACTCACAGTTGCAACTCACTCGGATCTAGGGTTTTCATCCTTTCTTTCTTATCAAACACACTTCGAACACTTCAACATAATCCTCTCTTTCTCTCTCACACTCACAGTTGCAACTCACTCGGATCTAGGGTTTTGATCCCAAATATCAAAAAGCTGATAAGATCACAAATTAATTAATATAATCCAAATACCCCCTTAGAGCTATTTATTCTTAGGCTTAGGTTGATTATCAGTTATAAGAATTGTGTTGCATTTGTATTGATAGAATAAGGAAGAACATGCTTTGTTGTTTTTGTGAATAATTAGAGCAAAAGAGATATTAAGGTTTGCTTGGATTAGCTTATTTTATCTTAGGCTTAGGTTGACTATTTCGTATAATAATTATGTTACATTTTTATTGAGAGAATAAGGAAGAAAAGTGACGGATGTATGTGCGAATAGTTAGGCTAAAATATCCAAGTATCAAAGATGGAAGAAGTATCATCGATGGATGCAAAGACACCACTTTCAAGTATGAACATAAACTTGTTCTGGTGTTTCATCCATCGATGATTCATCTTTGCTCTTTGTCAAAATACAGAAACAATTATCAAGTATAATTTGTATGTTCGATGCTTGAATTTAGCGTCTTCGTCTTCCAGCATGTTGGTAGGTTAGAGATTCAAGGCTGAATAATATGTTGTTGTTGGCTAGGGTAGAAAGGATGGTAGTTCATTGCAATGTTAATATAAATTTTACATGATTTCATTCATGCAAAATTAGCTCTCTAATGTCATAGAATCTACATAATTAATATGTATGTTCGTCACATCTAAGGGAGCAATATAAATGATAGTAAGAATCTATTTTCTAATAACTTAAAGTTCAATGATTAGGGTGCTCTATATAGCGTTGTAGATGGTTCCATTGCATAATTTGGAAAACGTCTACTACCGTTTGTGTGGTTATTAGATGGTACTGCAATGTTAGATAGATCTGCCCTGATCATTGAGACGTCTTCAATGCAATAATGATATAGTGTGTACTGTTCATGACATGCCACACTCCATTATCGCATTCAAGATGAGTGATGTTACTTAGACTCTATTCTTTACTCAACATTTGTAGATTGTTTGTATTACTTTGAGTCTGGAATTTCAACATATCTTTCCATTCTAACTTCCCATACTGTTTCTTTTGTTTTTTCAACAATCTAGTAATGCGGCTGGTGCAGTCCTTTGCTCAAAGGGAGTTGAAACGACAAAAGGAGCAGTAGTGGGAAGTTAGAAGGGTTACGTATGTTGGTTTATTGCATTCCATTCTTTTCTATGATCTAAAACCAACCATCCACCAGGTAATGTGTCTATTAGAGTTCCAAGAACAAAGGTTGTTTCAAACACACCCTGAATTGCAACATTATCTTTTATTTCATTTACACTATATATTTTTTAATTTTAATATATTTTTTATTTTTTTGTAGAAATCATTAAAATTGACAGCAATGACTCAAGTTCATTTCACATATCAAGCAGTTCTGAAGGTCCTACAAATACATAGGCAGACTACTTTCTAAAGGGATATTCTGGATCAGGCACAAAAAGGAAGATGCTAGGAAGGTTAAAACTCCAAAAAAGACTGCCAAAGAGCTTTTTGATAAGAGGGTTCAGGTGCTAGGCCTGCCCAATGCAAAGACTTGTGAAGACAAGGCTATAAAACTATGGGAACCAAAAATGCCCAAAGTTTGTTCAAAAGGGAACGGTAAAAAGAAAATGTATTAGTTGAGTTAGGAAGTAATTTGAACAAACCTTGTAATCCTTTTGTACTACTTTATTTGACTTTATGAATAAACATGTTGTAATCCTTTTAGATTAGTAAAATTTTAGAATGTGTACCTTTTGTTACCAATATTTTGTAATTTTCATTTCAAGTTTTAATGGAATCTGTTTAATTTTAATTCCCGTACTTTGTCATTGCTAAATATTTTCATTAGTTGTTACAATATTTTGATTGTTGTGTTCATTAACAAGAACTTGGGATATATTTTGTATCATGTTAATCAAAAGTTATCAAAATCAAAAGTTTCTGCTGCTAAGAAAATGTTACTGCAGGTGGGTTTGTACTGCTAGATATGAGAGTGCAGGGGTGGATTGGTAACATTTACACTTAATTGTTACAGTATTTTGATTGTTGTGTTTATTAACAAGAACTTGGGATATATTTTGTATTATGTTAGTCAAAAGTTTCTGCTCTGTTCAAAAAAAAAAAAAAAAAAAAAAAATCAAAAGTTTCTGCTCTTAAGAAAACGTTAGTGCAGGTGGGTTTGTACTGCTAGATATGAGAGTGAAGGGGTGGATTGGTAACATTTACACTTTAGGGTTTAAATCCCCAATTAACTAGTTATAAGGCCGTATAAGCCACTTTTGTACAATAATGTCAACCTACATAGTTTACTACATAACATTGTCTACAGATAAACCTATATGGTTCATCCTACATTAGCTAATTACAAACCATTGTCTAGTGACAAACCCATTTGGTTTATCATACATCAGATACTTACAAAAAAGTTTATCCAACTTACAAAAACTTTCAAACATTGTTTCACCTATCAACAAACATAAAACCATCAACAACCATCAAACCATCAACACACATCAACACCAAAGCCGGCTTCCTGTCTCAACTCCCTGAAACCAGAGCATGAAACAATAAACACCTTCCTCCTCACCTTCCCTCGACCAGGTACCACCACTGTTCTCTCACGTACTTAGAACACTTTCTGTATCATTTGGTGCTTCACAACAGCGACATAGTACCCATACAAGTTGTACTTGTGCACAATTTTTGATTGTATAGTCTGTTACAAAATGTACAAAGTTACAACTGCTATAGATTGATAGTTGTTTAGTTTGTAATCTCATTGAAATTGTAGTATAATTACAATTTGAAAAATTACCAATGTTTTCAAGACACTTACTAGTCGTCCATTTCTCCAGAAGCATGCAATCAGTGGTCGGTAGAATGCCATATCTTCTTGGTCGTGGACAGTGTAAAACGACCATCTGTACATCCAGTTCATCCGTCCGGCTTCAAAATCTGAATTTAATAATACAAAATGAGTAAGTTATAGATAATCCAAAATGTTACAAAGATATCATATACTTGATGTAGTTAAAGCTAATAAAGGAAAAATATCATAGTCATGTGGTTGGTGACACAAGGCATTCATGGCAATATTGTAGTTGTATGTCTCCACAGTTGTGATGGCCCCTCCATTATGTTCAAACAACATCACATTAAATTCCTGGCCCGGGTAAACCTGAGTAAAAACCATCCACTGACCAGCCTTCAAATTCAAGTCTCGAGCGAGTGTCACCCAACCACCGCCATAAAAGAAGGAGTGGATGTATCGACCATAGAGATGATCACTGGCCACCCTAACATTGTAGTCAGTCGTGTTAGTGGAAACCACGACCAAATCAGTAGGGGTTGGACCATCCAAATATCTCAGAAAGTCTTCCTCCAACGACTGCATAAGCAGAGATGTGTCTATCACAGGCACTAAACATCTCCAAAATGGGGCACTCTCGGGTTCATAATTACGAAACTCCAACCCATCCTCACCATAGCAAGTTACATAAAACACATCCTCACCCTCTTCAACAAAATGTATGTACTCAACAGCAGAACATGAGATATTGTGAATGACAAAATCATTCCACCTTGCTCCCTCAACAACACACTTAAATTGTGAGACGCTCCTTACACGAACTTTCCATCTAACCCCCCCACAGTTAACTAAGAAAATAAAACCATTGCCAGTATAGGAACCTCCTAGAACATAATCATTATGCAGTTCCTGTATATGAAAATAAAGTATACAAATGAAAACACAACTAAAAACTTAATCCATTCATATATCTTGCATCAAGTGCTATATAACACGGACAAAAAAATTTGAAGTCAAAGTTGAAGAAAAAAGACTTGAAAAAGTCATAGTGGACACTTAATGTGTGACTTTTTAAGTCTTCTTTTGGCAAATTTGACCTTATATATTTTTATTTGTGTTATATAATAGTTGATAAAAATTATACCAATGAAAAATACATTCAAAACTTAATCCATTCATATATTTTGCATCAAGTAATATATAACAGAAATAAAACTATTTAAGGTCAAATTTGAAAACTAAAGACTTCAAAAGCCAACAGTGGACTATAATTATGGGAAGGAGTAATTAAACTAGTTTCTTAGAGAAATAACAGCTTGTCAATAATGGTGTTAACTTACAAACTCATCCAAAATATCAGGATTGTCCACAGCGCAAATAAATTGATTACCAAACATGGTTAATGCATTAACGATTAAGGTTATAAAACAATGCAAAATACCGTTGAATGAAGTAAAAATAAGTAAATGTGGTTACCTGGTACGTGTGTTTTTTGAAGAATCACGACTGCTAAGCACCGACTGTATTGTTTGAGATACTAGGTTGAAAGAAGATAGAGCGTTTATCTGATTGTGATTTTGTTGTGTTAAACACGAATTAGTTTTGCTATTTGCAAAAAATGTCCTCGTCGATTTTCGTGAAAGGGAGGTAGCTGAAGTGTGTTATAGTCAGGAACAGCGAAATGAGGAAAATACCCTGATGTGCAACGTACGTGAGGGCACTAACGGGCTAGCAGCATTAAGTTCTGCCTAGGAGCATTAAGTTCCGAGTTACTAGCATTAGCAGCATTAAGTTCGGAGTTACTAGCATTCACCCAAATTCCAATCCAAACAACTTTTTCTTTGCTTTTCATGCAAAATGTTAGTCTAGAAACAAAGAAAATACAAGCCATAACATATGCACAATGATCCCAACATCTAAATATACTTAACAGTTCTAAGTATAACTAGGAGCATTGTAATTGGGCAAATGAAGAGTCATGACTAATAGTCTGAACTCAATTCATGCAGTGAATATCAAATTAGACTCAAACTAGATAGAGTACGTATACATAAGTTATCAGAAATGTGTGACCATATGTATCAAATTATGACTACATTTAAATAATGTGTGACAAAATATGACACTATGATTTAACCACCTAAATAAATACTTCATGTGACCATATATATATCATCTTTAATTTAGTCACACAAAAACTCAATGTGACTAATATCAAAGTTATTGATAACTGACTTCACATTTTGCTATAAATAATAGTCACATGAATATTTTAAAATGTGACTATTTTGAATGTATTGGTCACATATAATACCCATTAGGATTTGGCAAACAAACACACACTAAACTTTAGACACACATATTAACTTACGTAACCATTTGTATTGAATTTTAGTTACACTTAATCATGTTTCTATGGTTTAGTGTGACCATATATGACATTTGGTCACACTCTTCAAGTGTGTGACATATATTTGTCACTCTTAAACGCATTTCGTGACTAACGCTTCAAACTTACTTTTCCGTTGTCACACATCTCAAACGCTATGTGGCTAAATATTCAGCAAATAATAGCAGTCACGTTTAGATAATGTGTGACAAACTTGACTATATAATTTAGCCACAATTACCTCATGTGACCATATATATATTTTACTCATTGATGAGTGTCTAAACACTCATCATTTTTATCGTATCTGAACTGCCAAAACATCCAAAAACACTCAAATACGCATCAAAATACTGAAAATATCCTAGGATTGTGTTTTATATGTTTCTGATGCAAAATGTTTAAAACCAAATGAAAAATGAACAAAGTTTGCACAATTGGCAGTTTCAGTCCCTCAAGTTTCAAAAATTGACAAAACTAATCCCTGGAAGTTTGAAATGAAAGAAAAGTCAACCCAAGTCCTTTGGAATTCAAAAATTGTCAAAACAAGTCCTTGGGTGGAAAGTTTGAGAAAATTATACGTTTGGTCCCTGTAGTTTGAAAAATGACCAAATTGGTCCTCGGGGTTTCAAAATTTGAAAAATTGAAATTATGGTCTTTGGTTATTATTATATGGCAAATTTAGTCCTTGGTTACCACTTTGGAAAAGTTTCATTTCAGACCCTCAATTTCTAGAAAATGACAACAATGGTCCTTGTGATTAAATTTCATACAAACCAAACGGAGCACTCCGATATTACACTCCCACTCCAATCCAAATAATACCAAGCCAACTCCCTAAACCCTTGGCCCATCCATTCCAGCCCACTCCACCATACAATCCAACACCCAAAATACTCCCTCCCATTTTAATAACCCCCCCCCCCCCCCCAGTTAACCCCTCCCTTTGACCTCCACCTCACCACCTCCTCCACATCACCACCTCTCCACTACCTGCAAACAGCCAAATCCCCCATCATCACCCCTACCTTCACCACCTGCACACTTAATTTCCCTCCCCCTAGCACTCTAAACAAACACAAACCTCCAAGGAGTCCCTTCTGGCTTCAATAATCAAAGAAAACGCCAAATCATATTTGGGCGCCAAAACCAAATAAACGGCCAAGATCAAAAGCCCTTCATCCTGTGGTCAAGAAGCAAGTAGGGAAAGAGACAAGAGCCTAAGGAAACCCTAATGTGGAGCTATAAAAATGAAGAGAAGCAGTGGAGCTTAGGGGTAGTATTTTTAGTTTAAAAGTTGTTATGTCAAATTTATGATTCAATGTTTTTAGTTCAATTTAGTACAAGTAATGTGTAATTCTCAGTTGTAATATTCAAGTTTTTAATCTATAAAATTCAAGTTTTTCTCAGTTGTGGAATTTCATTTTATTTCAAAAAGTCTCAAAGAGTGTTATTGATGGTTTTGGCAAATGTATTAGTCTCATAATCTCACACAATTCCTTGTGAAGCTTATTTAAACTATTGGGAATCATTGTAACTTAGTTAAATTGGATAACTCAAATAAAAAAATATAAAAAATCAGAAAGAAATAGAAAAACAAATAAAAGAGAGATGAAGAAGCATGGAGCAGGGTGTATATGGGATGACCCTGGTTTAGAATTCCATGGGGAATGATAGGAATTGAGTTTGATCCTTGGTTCAGTTGGATAGCAGGAATGCACATTGTGAGTTTTTAGTCCAAATTCCTAAATCTCCTGTAGCATTGTTTTTTATCTGTAAATTTCTGTTTAATTTAGCTTATTAGTGTTGTTTAGGGTGCATTGAATTCAGTTTAGTAAAATAGTTGTAATTTTAATAGCTTAGGCATAAAAATCAAAGCTCACTGTCACAATTAGCTTATCTTAGCTTAGCTTGCTTTGTTTGTTTAAACTATTTTTTTTAGTTCAAAACTTCTTATTCAGTCATAAAATAGTTTAGTTAGTCTAAAAATTTCACTTTCATAGCTTACAATACTCATTTCCTTTGAAAAATTTCAAACAGTCAATGCAAAAGGAGTGTTTAGATCAGAGAATCTCACTGAGCTTCATTGAGTTTTATTGATAGTTTGTGTTTGTTGCAAGTCCATTTAGGTTTTAGTATTCCATTTCAGTTATAAAACATGGCAGTCAACTGTTAGTATTTTAGGGGTAGTGGAATCATTAATTAGGTTTAGAAATAGTGCACTTAGCTTATTTTAACTTCCTTTAAGGTTAAATCATATTATTCAGTTCATAAATCAGATCCAAAATTCACATAAGTCAAAGCTTTTCAAAAATTAGAAAAGTCAAAAATGATCATTGAGTTGGAAATCCCATTTCTTGGGAGATTTATCTTGATTTTTGTAGGATGAGTTGAGGCCTGAAATTTGTTGTGGTTATTAAGTCCCAGCTAAACTACAAAAACTTGTGCTTAGTTTAATTTTGAGAATTTTTTAGAGGCTTGTGCAATTAGCTTTTTAAGGCTGTAGGGATTGTTATCTCCCCTGCACCAGGCCCTTTGCCACTTTTCTTTGACTCACTGAGTTTAACTCAGTGGACCCCACCCGTAGCCCTTGGGCTATTTGGAGAGCTTATTAGCTCATTACTCTAGATCTTAGATTATCAGTGACCCTAGCTTATTGTACCTTTGCTTATTGGGTCTTGTTTAAGTGACCTGTCCAAAGCCTTGAACTGACCACTCAGGCCTTGTGACCAGTTTGCTAGACTCACCCAAGGTTCAAGAATAAGTAATAAGCTAAGCTTATTGGCTTATTTTAATACTGACCTGGTCACCTTGACAGGTCAAGTTCCCATTTGGACCCCCTTTCATCTCTGTGGACCCCACAAAGGTCCAAAGGGACCTTATTTGGCCTGCCTTGTATATGGTTTTTGCCTAGTGCTTATTTGATAATTACAGCTTATTCTTGGGCTTATTCTGGATTGTTTTGCTTATTTCAAGTTGCCTCACATCTGTTTGTAGCTTATTTGAACTTTAGACATAATTTGGTAGCTATTTGAAGTTCCACAAAATCCAAATAAGCCTAAAGCTTAACTGCCAAACCAATAAGCTCTCCATTGTGCTTATTTATGAGTCTCAGCAAAAGTCCCTTTGTAAAAGTTGTTCATTTACAGTAGTTAAGTAAAGTTGTAAAAGAAAATTAAGAAAAAGACAAAAATAAATAAAGTGATAGCTTCTATTTAACCCATTTGGCTTATTTTTCTGCTTATTTATAAGCACTTCTCATTTTCAAATTTTTCTTTGGGTTCCTATTAGTTAAAATAATTTTAGGATTTTTTCCAGATTTTTCCTTGTTCATTTGGAATTTTTTATAATTAATTTTAGTTTAAATTAATTAAATAATTAGTTTTAATTAATAATTAAAAAGTAGAAAAAAATAGGTTTTCTGTTTTAAAATTAGTTTTATAATATTTTAGATTTTTCTAAATTTAATTTTCATTTTTCTAGTTAATTTTCATAATTAATTAATAATTAGTGTAATTTAGTTAATTAAAAAGTAATTAATAATTACTAATTAATTAATAATAATTAATTAAATAGTGTAAAAAATAATTTTATTTTTTTAAAAATTTTCTTATTATATTAGGATTGTAAAAATATAATTTTCACATTCGTATGACTTTATTTGCTCACGTTTAATTTATTTTATTTTGCGCGTTCGCGTTATTTTTAATTCAAACGCGCGTTTTAGGTTTAACTTACGTTTCTAGGTTATCTGATTATCAGTGATTGTTCCAATAGTGTTTCTAAGTTATTTTCAATCATAATCTCGTAGTTTAATCAATCAAATCAAATTCCTGATCCTCCTGTTAAATCACCCGATCACTTTAAACGTTTTTGAATACAATTGCTTACCTCGCTGGGACATAACGACCCTGGAATACACTGTACTCCTTGGTTAGTTGGTTTTAGACGTTTGACACTTTGACTTGGTTGACCATCACCTGGTAAACTTAGTTGACCATTCGGAACCAATCAAAATCTGGCGCCGCTGCCGGGGAGGTTGCTGCGTAATCAAAACGTTTCTTAGAGATTAGTGGTTTTTTATTCATCACTGTATAAACCCACCACCTTTTTGTAAATTTAAATCATAAAACAAAAACGTCATTAACACTTTTCTTAAAAGTGTTAAAACACCAAAAAAAATAAAAACAACAAAACAGATCGTTACGTTTTCTATATTGTGTTTCTTTTAAGGTGATTCTTAAAGAAATACGATTTTGGTAAACGAAACGATACCAAAAATATTGTCCAAAAGTTTTTAACCGATACACAAAAACCCAAAAATATTCGTCTCTTTCTTGTGAATAATAATTCTACATAAAAATAAACCGTCGCAAACCAAGACAGAACACCTACCAACTGGGGGTGTGAACATAATAAGTTCCCAAACAAAAGATTAAAACTTGCCTTTGTATCCCTGTGAGTGGTGTATCTTTCTTAAAGAAGCCACTTTCTTGTGATTATTGGTTTAAGTTCACTGTTGATTTGCCTCGATTTTGTTTTGATTGGTTTTATCCCTAGTGCATACGCACTCGTTCTTCTAGGTCTTCTAGCCCATTACGTGAGCTTGTAAGAAAACCTAGAAGACCTCGTAGACGTTCAGCACCAACAGTCGGATCTGAGATCCGTACAGTTGCCACACCCACTGTCACTATGGCGGAAGACCGCCCCATGTGCGAGCTTCTCCAAGCACCCATCGAGGGTTACGGAGATGCCTTTGTTGTTCCAGCCATCGTGGCTGATAGTTTTGAGCTCAAAACGGGGTTACTCAATCTTGTAACCTCAAGTCAATTCTACGGTTTTGAGAGGGACGATCCTCATGCTCATATTCGATGGTTCAATAAAATCACTTCGACCATCAAATACAAAAATGTCCCCTGTAAAGCAATCAAGCTTCTTCTCTTCCCATTCTCCCTAGAGGGTCAAGCCCGGATTTGGCTTCAGAAACAACCCCCTCGCTCAATTGAGACATGGGAAGACTTGGTAAAAAAGTTTGTGAATGAATTCTCCCCACCTTCAAAGACCACGAGTCTTAAGAACGAAATCACCAAGTTCACTCAGAAATATGATGAATCTTTTGGTGAAGCGTGGGATCGTTTCAAAGAATTACTTCGCAAGTGTCCACATCATGGTTTCTCAGAGCTGATGCAACTCGATACTTTTTACAATGGCGTGAGCCAAGCTGATCAGGATTCACTCAATGCCTCCGCGAGAGGTAATTTCTTGAGTAGAACCACCAAAGAAGCTTTGCAAATCATTGAAAATAAGTCCAAGGTCCGCTCTACACGAAGCAAGCCTGTTGTTTCTCAAATTAATGCGGGTCCTTCCACTTCATTTTCTATGAGTCAATCTAGTATGGATGCTAAGATTGACAAGCTCACTGAAGCTATTCAAGCTTTGGTTCTCGCCCAAACAAAGAAAGTTTCATTTCCACAACATCCTCCACCTGCTGAGGTTAAAAAAGTGGAAGTCTGTGTGACTTGTGGAGGGCCGCATGCCTACTACAATTGCACAGCTACTGATGGTTCTCCGTTTGAAGCTTATGCTGTAGTCGGGTCATCTAACCAAGGAGGCAATCAATACCGCCCTCCTATGGACCCAAACTATCGTCCTAATCATTACCCTGGACCATCTGGTTTTAATCAAAACCAAAATGTCCAAAACCGTAACCAGAATCAAAATAGAATGAACCAAGGTTATCAAAACCAAGGTAATTTCAATCAGGGTCATGGTTTTCAAAGTCAAAACCAAGGTTTCCAAAACCAAGGTTTCCATAATCAAGGAAACTTTAATCGGAACCATGGTCAGGGTAACCCCAATAAAGGGTACTTTCATGAAAACAACAACCAGAATCAAAGGAATTTCCAACACCAAACTCAAGGAAATTTCCAAAATCAAGGTCCCAACCAAAACAATCGTGCTCAAAATGTTCCTAACAATCAAGCCATTATTCCAACTGGGCTTTCATCTGACGAGTTGTTAAAACAATTCATGAAGTCCCAAGAAGAGTTGAACAAGTTGTTGGTTAGCCAGATTTCTGACATCAAGAAGTCTTTAAATGATCGACCCTCAGGCTCAGGTACTACTTTACCGAGCAACACGATCGCTAACCCGAGGGGCGATGCTAAGGCGATCACAACATGAAGTGGTGCTTCATATAATGAACCCACGATTCCTACTACCTATTCTTCCTCTCCTCCAAAGGTAGTGGAACGTGAACCTGAGGTGACAAAGGACAAAGTGCAATCTAATAGTCCAGGAAGTACCCGCACATGTCCACCCTCAGGTTGTCCCAGAAACCATGCCGAAACCTGGATTTGTCTTTTATCCACCTGAGACTCCAGCTGAGAACCCTAAATCCAAAACTTCTATTCCTTACCCATCAAGCTTGAATGAACAAAAGCTCCGCGAAAAAGCTAATCACCAAATGGATAAATTCTTCCAAATCTTCCAAGATTTGCATTTTGACATTAGCTTCGCGGACGCCATTCTCTTGATGCCCAAGTTTGCATCGACAATCAAAAATCTGTTAAGTAATAAGGAAAAACTCTTTGAGATGGCAAGAACTCCCCTGAATGAGAACTGCTCAGTAGTTCTTTTGAAAAAGCTTCCTGAAAAGCTTGGGGACCCCGGGAAATTTCTCATTCCTTGTACTTTCCCGGGTATGGTTGAATGCTTCGCCTTGGCCGATCTAGGTGCTAGCATTAACCTTATGCCATATTCTGTGTTGAAGAAACTATCTCTTCCCGAACTTACTCCCACATGCATGACTTTAGAGCTCGCCGATCGTTTGATTTCTCGTCCTCTTGGCATTGCCGAGGACATGTTTGTTAGAGTGGGAAAGTTCCATTTTCTGGCAGATTTTGTGATTGTTGACTTTGATGCCAATTCAAGGGTCCCTCTCTTTCTTGGAAGGGGATTCCTTAGAACTGGGCGTGCTCTCATCGATGTATTTGAGCAAGAGATCACATTGCGTGTTGGAACTGAAGCTGTCACCTTCAACCTCGATCAAACTTCGAGGTACTCCTCCACTTATGACTCTGAATCAGTAAACCAAATAGATGTCATTGATATTACTGCTGAGGAGTACGCTCAAGAGGTTTTAGGTTTTAGGTTTCATTGCCAATTCTTCTCCTTCCCTCACTCCGTTTGAGGGAAGTGACTTCATCTTAGAAGAAATTGAGGCCTTTCTCAAAAGTGATTCGATTCCCGATGGAATCGATAACCAAGAGATTGACCCTGAGAGGGATATTCTCTTACTTGAGAAATTACTAAATGAAGATCCCTCTCCTCTTCCTGTTCTACCACAACAACTTCATAAAGAGGAAGTCAAAAATGTTGAGAAAACTGATGACTTTCCTGTGGTTGAGCTTAAGGACTTGCCGCCTCATCTTGAATACGCATTTCTGGAGAGTGATGATAAATTACCCGCCATAATTGCTAAAGATTTAAGTGTTGAGGAAAAGGCTGCTCTAATAAAGGTTTTGAAGTCTCATAAACAAGCAATTGCTTGGCGACTCTCCGACATCAAGGGCATTGACCCTGAATTTTGTAACCACAAGATTTTAATTGAGGATGACTTCAAACCAGCAGTCCAACAACAAAGAAGGGTGAATCCAAAAATTCATGAGGTTATCAAATAAGAAGTTTTAAAACTTCTTGATGCCGGATTGATTTACCCTATCTCGGACAGTCCTTGGGTTAGCCCAATACATTGTGTTCCAAAAAAGGGTGGCATTACTGTTGTCACAAACGAGGAGAATGAGTTGATTCCAACTCGATTGGTTATGGGTTGGCGTGTCTGCATTGACTATCGCAAGTTAAATGACGCCACCCGCAAAGATCATTTTCCTCTGCCCTTTATGGATCAGATGCTCGAGAGATTAGCGGGAATGAGTACTATTGCTTCCTCGATGGTTTCTCGGGTTACTTTCAGATTCCCATTGATCCGCAAGATCAAGAGAAGACCACTTTTACTTGCCCCTATGGAACATTTGCTTATAAACGTATGCCATTTGGTTTATGTAATGCTCCGGGCATGTTTCAAAGATGTATGATGGCCATATTCCGACATGATCGGGAAAACTATGGAGGTCTTCATGGACAATTTTTTGGTCATTGGGGATTCGTTTCAATCATGTCTCTCCGATTTAGACAACATGCTCAAACGTTGTGAAGACACAAAGTTGTGTCTAAATTGGGAGAAGAGTCACTTTATGGTCAAAGAGGGCATTCTCCTCGGCCATAAAATTTCAAAGAATTGGATTGAGGTTGACAATGCCAAAATTGATGTCATTGCAAAATTACCTCATCCCACTACCGTCAAAGGTATTAGGAGCTTTTTGGGTCATGCCGGTTTCTATCGTAGGTTTATTCAAGATTTTTCCAAGATCGCCCGGACTACGACCCATCTCCTCGAAAAGCATGCTCCTTTTATCTTCTCACCTGAGTGCATAGAAGCTTTTGAAACTCTAAAGAAAAAGCTTACTGAGGCACCTATTCTTGTTGCCCCCGATTGGGACTTGCCCTTTGAACTTATGTGTGATGCTAGTGATTATGCTATAGGGGCAGTCTTGGGGCAACGCAGGTCTAAACACTTTCAGCCTATACACTATGCAAGCAAAACAATGACCGAGGCTCAAAGTCATTACACCACCACTGAAAAAGAATTACTAGCTGTGGTGTATGCTTTTGAAAAATTCAGGTCATATTTGATCTTGACCAAAAGCATAGTGTATACGGATCACTCGGCTTTGAAGTACCTTTTTGCAAAACAAGATGCAAAGCCGAGACTACTTCGTTGGGTTCTCCTCCTGTAAGAATTTGATATCATAATTCGTGATAAAAAAGGAGCTGAGAACCTAGCTGCTGATCATCTCTCCCGTTTGGAGAACCCCCACCAAGATGTCTTCGAAAAGAAGGAAATTAATGAAACCTTCCCTCTCGAGACACTCAATGCGGTTGCCTTTCGTGGAGATTCTGTTACCCCATGGTTTGCCGATTTTGCAAACTACCTCGCGGGTAACTTTATTGTGAAAGGGATGTCGTCCCAACAAAAGAACAAGTTCTTTAAGGATGTGAAACATTATTTCTGGGACGACCCCTATCTCTTTAAAATCTTTGACGATCAAGTCATCCGGCGGTGTGTATATGGTCAAGAAGCCACTGAAATTCTTAAGGCTTGCCATGCTGGTCCCACGGGGGGCCACCACAATCCAAATTACACCGCCAAAAAGGTGTTTGACTCCGGTTTCTTTTGGCCCTCGATTTACAAGGATGCCCAGGAATTAGTCAAATCCTGTGACGCTTGTCAACGACATGAGAATATTTCATAAATGAATGAAATGCCACAAAATGCAATACAAGTTTGTGAAATATTTGACGTATGGGGCATTGACTTTATGGGGCCATTTCCATCATCTCATGGAAACAAGTACATACTCGTGGCTGTTGACTATTTGTCAAAATGGGTTGAAGCGAAAGCTTTACCCACTAATGATGCCCGAGTAGTCGTGATATTCTTGAAAGCTCTTTTTGCTCGATTTGGAACTCCACGTGCTATAATTAGTGATCGTGGTACGCATTTTTGCAATGACAAATTCGATAAAGTCATGCAAAAGTATGGTGTAACTCACCGTCTTTCTACTGCGTACCACCCTCAAACAAGTGGACAAGTAGAAGTTTCCAATCGAGGGATTAAGAGAATATTGGAAAGAACCGTTGGTGAAAATCGTGCATCTTGGTCGGATAAATTAGATGATGCACTTTGGGCTTTCCGTACGGCTTACGAAACACCCATCGGGTGTACGCCTTGCAAGCTTGTGTACGGGAAAGCGTGCCATCTACCGATCGAGCTTGAGCATAAAGCCTATTGGGCTCTCAAGCATGCCAATTTTGACCTCAAAACTGCGGGTGATCATCGGAAAGTTCAACTGAATGAATTAAATGAACTTCGTGATCAAGCTTACGAGAACTCTTTAATCTATAAAGAAAATACAAAGAAGATTCATGACTCCAAAATCAAGAACCGCGTTTTTAACGTTGGTGATCGAGTCCTTCTTTTCAACTCTAGACTCAAGATCTTCTCGGGAAAGCTCAAAACCCGATGGACTGGTCCATTCACTATTGTTAAGGTTTATCCTTATGGCACCGTCGAATTATCTCAAAATGACGGTCCTAATTTCAAAGTGAATGGACATCGTTTGAAACATTACTTTGGAGAGGACATACCATCCATGGTTGTCCCAGATCTCCAAACATTCCCCAAGGACAATTGAATTCGGGGATCGAGTCAAGCTAGCGACTCGATAAACAAAAACAATAGCACAATATGGGTTTTCACCCGTGTCTCTGATTTCTTTCTACTTTCTACCACCCTAGTGTGGGGGAATGGCCAACCCCCCACTGTTTGAAAATGTATATATGTATATAAGTTCAGTTTCAAAAAAAAATGTGTGATTGTATATACAGATAAATAAAGTGAAAAATGCAAAACGATAATTTCCGCAGTTAGTTTAGAATATTATCTTTTTACGTTCATAGATTCGGCATAATAGCCGGGACTTTGAATATTGAGGACAATGTTCAATTCTAAGTGTGGGGGGGAAAATTCTAGCGAATTTTATCACAAAATACTTTCAAGTACCCCCATTTTGGCCCAAAATTTTCAAAATTTTTTCACTTTATTTCAAAATTTTTGTGGTAATCAGTCCGACGTGTCTAAACGACAAAAAGGATTGGCTAATCCAGGAGCAAACGGCTCTTGGTAAAGATATCTCAAACCCGTTGATGGCTTGCAATTTGCCCAAAATTGTATGGTAAATCAACTCGCCATATCCCATAAAGTGAATGAGTTGGCTAGCCCGCAAGATTATGGCTTGTGGTAAAGGCAGTGGAAAAACCATAATTGGTAATCAGCTCATCAAGATGTTGACTATTCCATCAAGAGCTAGCTAGTCCAGAAGCAAACGGCTTTTGGTAAAGACAAATCAAATCCGTTGACAGCTAGTGGTTTGCTCAAAATCACATGGTTATCAGGTGGACCATAGTTCTTACTTGAATCGATACATCTGGCTACTCCAGAAGTGATGGCTTTTGGTAAAGAGTTTCAAATCCATTAAGTTTTCTCAAAATATTGCTAGGGACTAGCAATAGTTTAGTGTGGGGGATTGATGTGTGTGTAAATACTCATCATTTTTATCGTATCTGAACTGCCAAAACATCCAAAAACACTCAAATACGCATCAAAATACTGAAAATATCCCAGGATTGTGTTTTATATGTTTCTGATGCAAAATGTTTAAAAACAAATGAAAAACGAACAAAGTTTGCACAATTGGCAGTTTCATTCCCTCAAGTTTCAAAAATTGACAAAACTAGTCCCTGGAAGTTTGAAATGAAAGAAAAGTCAACCCAAGTCCTTTGGAATTCAAAAATTGTCAAAGCAAGTGCTTGGGTGAAAAGTTTGAGAAAATTACACGTTTGGTCCCTGCAGTTTGAAAAATGACAAAATTGGTCCTCGGGGTTTCAAATTTTGAAAAATTGAAATTATGGTCTTTGGTTATTATTATATGGCAAATTTAGTCCTTGGTTACCACTTTGGAAAAGTTTCATTTCAGACCCTCAATTTCCAGAAAATGACAACAATGGTCCTTGTGATTAAATTTCATACAAACCAAACAGACCACTCCGATATTACACTCCCACTTACCAAGCCCACTCCCCAAACCCTTGGCCCATCCATTCCAGCCCACTCCACCATACAATCCAACACCCAAAATACTCCCTCCCGTTTTAATAAAATCCCCCCCCCCTAGTCAACCCCTCCCTTTGACCTCCACCTCACCACCTCCTCCACATCACCACCTCTCTACTACCTGTAAACAGCCAAATCCCCCATCATCACCCCTACCTTCACCACCTGCACACTCAATTTCCCTCCCCTAGCACTCCAAACAAACACAAACCTCCAAGGAGTCCCTTCTGGCTTCAATAATCAAAGAAAACGCCAAATCATATTTGGGCGCTAAAACCAAATAAACGGCCAAGATCAAAAGCCCTTCATCCTGTGGTCAAGAAGCAAGTAGGAAAAGAGACAAGAGCCTAAGGAAACCCTAATGTGGAGCTATAAAAATGAAGAGAAGCAGTGGAGCTTAGGGGTAGTATTTTTAGTTTAAATGTTGTTATGTCAAATTTATGATTCAATGTTTTTAGTTCAATTTAGTACAAGTAATGTGTAATTCTCAGTTGTAATATTCAAGTTTTTAATCTATAAAATTCAAGTTTTTCTCAGTTGTGGAATTTCATTTTATTTCAAAAAGTTTCAAAGAGTGTTATTGATGGTTCTGGCAAATGTATTAGTCTCATAATCTCACACAATTCCTTGTGAAGCTTATTTAAACTATTGGGAATCATTGTAACTCAGTTAGGTTGGATTACTCAAATAAAAAAAATTAAAAAAAATCAGAAAGAAATAGAAAAACAAATAAAAGAGAGATGAAGAAGCATGGAGTAGGGTGTATATGGGATGGCCATGGTTTAGAATTCCATGGGGAATGATAGGAATTGAGTTTGATCCTTGGTTCAGTTGGATAGTAGGAATGCACATTGTGAGTTTTTAGTCCAAATTCCTAAATCTCCTGTAGCATTATTTTTTATCTGTAAATTCATGTTTAATTTAGCTTATTAGTTTTGGTTAGGGTACATTGAATTCAGTTTAGTAAAATAGTTGTAATTTTAATAGCTTAGGCATAAAAATCAAAGCTCACTGTCACAATTAGCTTATCTTAGCTTAGCTTGCTTTGTTTGTTTAAACTGTTTTTTTTAGTTCAAAACTTCTTATTCAGTCATAAATAGTTTAGTTAGTCTAAAAATTTCACTTTCATAGCTTAGAATACTCATTTCCTTTGAAAAATTTCAAACAGTCATTGCAAAAGAAGTGTTTGGATCAGAGAATCTCACTGAGCTTCAGTGAGTTTTATTGATAGTTTGTGTTTGTTGCAAGTCCATTTAGGTTTTAGTATTCCATTTCAGTTATAAAACACCATGGTTTTTGGATAAAAAGTCAAAATATCTTTTGTGGGATCATGGCAGTCAACTGTTAGTATTTTAGGGGTAGTGGAATCATTATTTAGGTTTAGAAATAGTGCACTTAGCTTATTTTAACTTCCTTTAAGGTTAAATCATCTTATTCCGTTCATAAATCAGATCCAAAATTCACATAAGTCAAAGCTTTTCAAAAATTGGAAAAGTAAAAAATGATCATTGAGTTGGAAATCCCATTTCTTGGGAGATTTATCTTGATTTTTGTAGGATGAGTTGAGGCCTGAAATTTGTTGTGGTTATTAAGTCCCAGCTAAACTACAAAAACTTTTGCTTAGTTTAATTTTGAGAATTTTTTAGAAGCTTGTGCAATTAGCTTTTTAAGGCTGTAGGGAGTGTTATCTCCCTTGCACCAGGCCCTTTGCCACTTTTCTTTAACTCACTGAGTCTGACTCAGTGGACCCCACCCCTAGCTCTTGAGCTTTTTGGAGAGCTTATCAGCTCATTAGCCTAGATCTTAGCTTATCTGTGGCCCTAGCTTATTGTACCTTTGCTTATTGGGTCTTGTTTGAGTGACCTGTCCAAAGCCTTGAACTGACCACTCAGCCCTTGTGACCAGTTTGCTAGACTCACCCAAGGTTATATAATAAGCAATAAGCTAAGCTTATTGGCTAATTTTAATACTGACTTAGTCACCTTGACAGGTCAAGTTCCCATTTGGACCCCCTTTCATCTTTGTGGACCCCACAGAGGTCCAGAGGGACCTTATTTACCCTGCCTTGTATATGGTTTTTGCTAGTGCTTTTTTGATAATTACAGCTTATTCTTGGGCTTATTCTGGAATGTTTTTCTTATTTCAAGTTGCCTCACATCTGTTTGTAGCTTATTTGAACTTTAGACATCATTTGGTAGCTATTTCAAGTTCCACAAAATCCTAATAAGCCTAAAGCTTAACTGCCAAACCAATAAGCTCTCCATTGTGCTTATTTCTGAGTCTCAGCAAAAGTCCCTTTGTAAAAGTTGTTCATTTACAGTAGTTGAGTAAAGTTGTAAAAGAAAATTAAGAAAAAGACAAAAATAAATAAAGTGATAGCTTCTATTTAAGCCATTTGGCTTATTTTACTGCTTATTTATAAGCACTTCTCATTTTTAAATTTTTCTTAGGCTTCTTATTAGTTAAAATAATTTTAGGAATTTTTCTTTTTCCTTGTTCATTTGGAATTTTTTATAATTAATTTTAGTTTAAATTAATTAAATAATTAGTTTTAATTAATAATTAAAAAGTAGAAAAAAATAGGTTTTCTGTTTTAAAATTAGTTTTATAATATTTTAGATTTTTATAAATTTAATTTTCATTTTTCTAGTTAATTTTCATAATTAATTAATAATTAGTGTAATTTAGTTAATTAAAAAGTAATTAATAATTAGTAATTAATTAAATAGTGTTAAAAATAATTTTAATTTTTAAAAAAATTTCTTATTACATTAGGATTGTAAAAATATAATTTTCACATTCGTAGGACTTTATTTGCTCACGTTTCATTTTTTTATTTTGCGCGTTCGCGTTATTTTTAATTCAAACGCGCGTTTTAGGTTTAACTTACGTTTCTAGGTTATCTGATTATCAGTAATTGTTCCAATAGTGTTTCTAAGTTATTTTCAATCATAATCTCATAGTTTAATCAATCAAATCAAATTCCTGATCCTCCTGTTAAATCACCCGATCACTTTAAACATTTTTGAATACAATTGCTTACCTCGCTGGGACATAACGACCCGAGAATACACTGTACTCCTCGGTTAGTTGGTTTTAGATGTTTGACTTGGTTGACCATCACCTGGTAAACTTAGTTGACCGTTTGGAACCAATCACTCACACTTTTCAGTTCTGTGACATATATTTGTCACATATGTATATCTATAGTGTGACTATTGTTTCGAGCTGATTTGTATCTGTCACACATCCCGAATTAAAAGTGACTAAATAATCCAAATTTTTTTTCCAGTTACCTCTAGTCACATAAATATTCAAATGTGTGACAATAGAATTCAGAAATGGTCACACAAGTCGGATCAAGTGTGGCTGTTTATTTTATTCTGGTACATTTAGTCACGTATAAATGTTACAGTGTGACATTTCAAAATCGACCATGCATGACCAATAGAACTTTTTGTACTAGTGTAACAACTATAGTGAGTTGTTACCTCGTTCTTGTACACAGAAATTAATAGCAAATTAAGGTTTTCGCTAGTAAATGAATACAAGAATTTTTGTTTAAAAAAATTTAATCCAAACACCCTTGTGGGTTGAGAACCTATCGGCCAAGGAGGAAAAAAGAGAAGGAGAAAAACCTTTTAGGGTTATGTGTGTGTGCACAAAATGTGAGAATGAATAACCCTTGGTTTTGTATTTATACTAGATGTGAATCTTTGGGAGCAAGTTAGGGCAAGGGGATTCCCCTTTGGGCTTGTGTTCGACCGGCCATAGGACCCAAAGAGGTCCTTTCGGATCCTTCATGCCTCCTAATTACAATCTAGTCCTTTTCATTTAATCGTTAGTCAATTCCATTAAGTACTAACGACCGTTAGCCATTTCTTGAATTCAAATAATTATATATATACAACAATTAATATATATCAATTATTACACTTAATTCTCATTTGTATGTGCAATCCCGAGGTCTCAAGTTTGATTCTAGTCATACAAATATTAATATTTATCCAAACTCTGACAGCTCCCACTTGGATATCTGTTAATAGCGTAATGACATTGGTAAGTGGTGAGTACTTATTTACTCACATTTTCTTTACCAAATAGAGACTAAATAATCCAAAAACTAACCCAAAACGCCAAAGAATATGTGTTTTTGGGATTGTGAATGTGTAGGAACGGATATCTCATAAAATGACGAAAAACAAACAGAAGCCGGGAAAAACAAGCACGAGAGTTGAATGTGTCCAGATCAGTCAATGAAATTCAATGCTGAGCCTACAAAGTTCATAGAAGACCTCAGTGATTTGAGATTTATCAAATTTGGTCCCGGGATTAAGTTTGAAGAGTTTATCACTTTTAGTCCTTGAAGTTTCATCACTTGTCATAATTAACCCTCTAAAGTTATCTTTGAAGAAATGACATGATAGGTCCTCATATTTTCAAACCTTGTCATCTTAGACCCTTGGTTCACATTTTAAAAGAATGACAGATTTGGTCCTCATAATTTCAGATTTACATCTTTGGTCCTTGTCCTTTACTAAAACCAAAAATCTGAAAAATACAACTTATACAATAACCTAGTCCAAGTTTAAACCAAATCCATTTCCTTATCACAAAGCCCAAACAAAATAATCCCAAGCCCATAACCAAAGCCATCTAACCCGACCCATACACACCCCACGATTAACACCACTCAACACAGTCAAACAATAATAAGAAAATGTTACCCACCCCCTTTTTATCCCTAATTACCCAGTACATGAACCCTAATAGTTACCCGTCCCCTTAATTACAACAATTAAGAGCAATTGTGTACAATCACTCACTTCTAGAAGAATGTCAGAGGGTGTCAGAGCTAAGAAGCACAAAAGGGATAACGTGGCAGCCAATCATTGGAGTGAAGGCATCACAATTGATCAATCCAAGGGCTGTTAATCAAAGGCAATCATTGGTAGTTAATCAAAGGTTCAGGATTGCATCTCAGAAAGCACACCACACGGATTGCCAAGCTGACAATCCGTGGCTATCCTTCTACTAGATCCTTCCATTCAATGTTATAAATAGAGGCGCTAGGCTAGAGTTTTAGGTGGTGGAGATTAGGCTAGCGAAGCTCTGCGCATTTACTTTCTCAGTCATTGTAGTGTAACTTTCCTTTAAATTGTAATATTTTTACTTTTAATGAAATCATTTGCCCTTTAATCAATTCAGTTTAATTGTTGTTTTCTGCTAATTAGTTTAGTTTTTCTCATTGTATTTTCAGCTTAATTCGGTGTTTACATCTTACTTTCATTGCAAATCAGTTTCATTTTATTCCAAAGTTTATTGAAAATCAGAAAATATAAAAGTTAGTTTTAAAAAATCAGCTTTCAAATAAGCTGTTTAGTAATGTCATTCAGCTCATATAAGCTCTGTAGCTTTTGTGAGTTTGATATTCAATTTTATCATTTCCAAAGTTCATTTGAATTTACAGTCAATAAAAGTCAACAGAGAAGATAGGTGGTGTTCTGTGGTGATTTTGATAGGCCAAAGCGGAAAAGGAAGGGTTTGAGCCTGTCTAGACACAGGCTTGCTTAGTGAATCACCTCTTTTCATGCTGAGGTGAAGAGCATTTGTAAGTTATGTTTTCATTTTGCTTCAATATTAGCTTAGATCTGCGATTTTGAGTATTAGTTGGTTTTAGTTACAATTGATTGTTGATTTAGTTTCTGTTGATGATTTTGTAGCTTGTAGGATCATAAGTTTGGTGTTTTGTGGTTTGTAGCTTCATTTCATTGTTATAGCAGGTTATTAAGGGGTGTTTGGTTTAACTAGCTATTGTGTAGAATAGTTGTTTATTTGCTGATTTGGTATTACACATAGGACACATAAGAGTAGTAATAGGCTTTTAGATCATCAAAACAGTAGTTAGTTAATAAAAATAGTCAAAGTTAGTTTTCATATTAGTTAACTATTGAAATTATTAGATTTGGTTAATGGAGTTGAAGTATTAAGTGCAATATAGTATAAGTCAATTTCAGTTTAACTTTAGCTGTTCATCACATATAAGAGTAGATCTAATCAATTGAATTTAGATTTGGTGAAAGTGTATAGCAGTTAAAAAGTCAGCTTATGAAATTATGTTTCAGTTCTTAGCATCTCACAGATTGCTGAACTAGGCTTCATTTAGATTAGTAATTGAGTAGTTCTAATAGGGCTTTTAGTAGTTTGAGATATTCAGTATAACTAGTAAGTATTTGCCCCCATTAGGTTATACCTTAGTGCTTATTGTAAGAGCGTAATGAGGACTGCAAGTTAGTAGTTTAGCACTAGTGTTTTGATTTTACCATAGGCCTGCTTGTACTTTTATGGCTTATAAACTGAGCTTATTTCATATTTCTGAGTCTCATATAGTGTTTAGTAGTTGATTCCATTGTACCTTGGCTTCTGGCTTAATCTGTTTGGTAGCTGCTTATCCTTTGGCTTATTGTTACTGCTTATAGTTCTTTGCTATTGTTTCTGAGCTTATATTGGTTTGATTTGAGTTTCTACAAGCTTATTTTAGTATTATTAGGCTATGTTTTCAGTTACATACAGTTTTAGTATAGTATTTTATATTTTCTGGGAATTTTTCATATTTTCTGAGTTGATTTACTATTTTTCTTAACTTTTCTCAATTTTAAATCATTTTTAAATACTTTTAAATAAATAAAAATCAAATTAATATCAGAAAAAGCCATAAAAAATCCAAAAATATTTTAGATAATTCTTTTCTATTATTTTAGATTTTTCAAAATTAAATTTGTATTTTTCCCATTTATTTTACATTTTCTTTTATTTTTAATTACTTTTTAAATTCCAAAATTAGAAATAAATCAACAGAAAATAAATAAAAAGTCAAAAAAATATTTTTCTTTTTCTCAAAATAATTTTAAGTAGTTTAAGATTTTTAGAAATTTATTTCATATTTTTAGGATCATTTTTCATAAATAGTTACGTTTTTATTCGTACGTTACGTATTAAAATCGCGTTTGCGTTCCCGTTTTGAGTTTTTAGGTAGTTGTGCATACATAGCTTGTAGCTTTTGCTTATTTCATCATTACTTTTCTCTATTTGAATTTCTCAATCACAATATTCACTTTTCCACTTTTCACGACACGATTTGGCGAATCGAATTTCTCGATTCCATTCAACCTTCGTTGGGAAACGACTCGGGTAATCCGTATTTCTTTCGGATTTCCTCGATACTTATTATATATATACTAAATTGAGCAATCAATTTTTGGCGCCGCTGCCGGAGAAGGTTTGAAGTGAGTTTTTGAATTTCATTTTGAAAAATCGTGTTTTGATAAACCTTCCTCTATCTTGTGAATTTTTTCTATAAAAATATAAAAAATCAAAAATCAAAAACACATTTCCTAAAGTGTTTTCAAAAATACAAAAAGAAAGTTATAGCCTTGACTCCCTAGTGGAAGAGGGGCGTCGTAAACCAAATAAGCCTACCAACATAAGAACGCGGGAAATTAGTTGTTAATCAGATTACTTTAATTCTACAACCGAATAAGTGGAAAATACGGAAGCTTAGACATTAAATTGCAAGCTTAAGAGAGAAACATTCTTCTCTCCCGTTCCGTCGCGAGTAGTTTTGAAGGCAATGATTACGATTAATGTAACGTTTAAAAAAAATAATAATAAAAGAAAATAAAAGTTTTTGAGATTTGTTTTTCAATAAATTTAAAAAGCCAAAAATAATTCTATATCAAAAATACAAAAAGATTTTTCTTTTTCATTTTCTTTTTGGTGTATGAACACCCGTTCTTCTTCTAAAAGTCTTATCTCTCCTTTGTCAAACCCCGAAAGGGTAATTCGACACACACACACCGTGTCCATTTCCTCAACGTTGAGGAAATAGACCTGAATAATCAACACCCTCCGGTGGGTGGTGATGATCACCAACACGTTCCAGCTCCAGATCTCCGAATGATGGAGGAGCTGTGCCAACCAACAATGCACGGAAGAGGTGGACCGATTGCCCCTCTCAATATTGAGGCTACGGATTTTGGACAAAAGCATCATATGATACAACAAGTCCAAAATTCATGCCAATTTCACGGTTTGCCGGGTGATGATGCCAATAAGCATCTTGATAAATTTTTAACCGTCACCCAAAGCATGAAACAACATGGGGTCCCCGATTACGCCCTCCGTCGTTCTCTCTTCCCCTATTCTCTAACGCATCATGCCACCACTTGGTTTGATCGTCTTCCCAAGAACTCGATTCATACCTTCGAAGAAATGGTTTTGAAGTTCTTGGCGAAGTATTTTCCACCATCGATGGTGACGAAGCTACGAAACGATATTAGCAACTTCCGGAAACTTCCCGATGAGTCTTTATTCGAGGCTTGGGAACATTATAAGCTTGCTATTGATCTATTAGGAATACGATTATTCATAAGAAGACTCGGTCACCCCGAGTGTAGTTTAGCATATTGTAGCTTGTAGTATTTATAATATTAATTAGAACGTAGTTTAGTATTAGTTAGTATTTGTGGAGTCGGGTCGGGTCTTTACCCACTGTCAGCTCGCTCCACAGCCCTTTTTAGAGGGCG
>JARVZY010010777.1:0-126000 GCA_030686995.1 Artemisia argyi | reverse complement strand
TGCCACCGGCCGATTGGTCAATGATTCGTCGTGTGGAGTGATCGATATGGTCATAGAAAATTTGGACTTGGAGCCAAAGATCTATGCCATGATGAGGGACTTTTTGGAGTAAGTCCTTGAAATGAGTCCATGCTTCATAGAGAGTTTCACCTTGACGTTGTTGGAACATCAGGATGTCTTTTCTAAGCTTACTAGTTCTCCCCGGTGGGAAAAATTGAGCAAGGAAATGAGTAGTGAGATCATCCCAAGAGGTGATAGATCCCGCGGGTAAACGCTCAAGCTATTGACTAGCTTGGTCACGTAGAGATAATTGGAAGAGAAGCAATCGGGTCGTCTCTCGAGTTACAACATCAAGGTCTATGGAATCTACGATTTTAAGGAAATCCTTGAGATGTTGATTAGGATCTTCGGAACGAAGTCCATGGAATGCACATCCGCTTTGCACCAATCGGATGGTGTCGGATCATAAGGGAGACACATTGGCTCCTTGAGTGAGCTCAATGGTGTTTTGATAGCCTTGCTAACTAGGACGGGAGTACTCTCTTAAGGTTCGGGGTCTAGGAGGTTGGTTTGGTAGTGGTGGGTTTTGTGGGTGGTTTTGTTGTGGTGGGTTGATGGGATCAAAGAGATTACAACCTTCCATGATGGCGGATGGCAAAGGTTACGAACAGAGGAACGAAGAAATAAGATAGACGAAAGAAACCTATAAAAATAAAATAAAAATCTTACTAGAAAGGAATCTAGCAAGTAGACCTAATAAAAAGAAATTTTAACCAAGACAATAACTATTCCCCGGGCTACGGCGCCAAAAACTTGATGCGTTGAATTGCACCCTCACAAAAGGTTTTACCTCTCAAGGGATCTTGAGAAGCTTGCAATCCCCACCAGGCAGTGTACCTGTTCGTTGTAGTATAGTATAGTGACAAGTACCGGGGGATTGATCGTTCAACTCATTGAATAGTGTTTGCTAAGGTTAAAACACACTAAAACTAGGTCTATAGGTGAGGGATGATTCTTTTTGTATTTCTATATTTTAAGGAAAGCAGGTAAAAATCTCGGTTTTGGAAGGACTGAGCGGAATTAGTTGCTAGTCAACTAACCCAATTATCTAAAGATGCAATAAGAATAAAATAAACTAAACTTAAACAAATTTGTGGTGTAAACAATAATGAGAAAATTGTATTTACTTAGATTTCATTACTCCTTAGCTATCTTTTATAGGTTGATTAGTTTGTTACAATTGCATGGATGACGGGTTATATTCAATACCATTCGTAGGGCTGTGTACGATCTTCCCTAACTCTATAAGCTTCTACCTCAATCCTATGTCGAGCCGACTAAAAGCTCCTAACATGGCATCCTTGGAAGTTACTTATGCATTAAATATAACCAAATAATCGTAGTACACATCCGATCATGTTTCTTAAGACGTTCAAGCAAGTTACCAAATGGAAGTCTGTCAGTTTTCTTAAGCCTAACATCGAATTCATTCATCCACAACAATTATAAACAAACAACCAACCCATAATCAATATCTAAGTTTCATTACATCTAAGCAAACACGAAGAAATCCTAGCCTAGCATGTTAAAGAGAAGACAAGCTTAAGATATAATCAAACAACACATAGACATATTGAATGATTTGGTAAAGTACTTATCTTCAATTAAGCATGGAAGAAACCAGGGGTTGAAACTCTTGAAAAAGCTGTAAAATTCGTTTAGGGTTTTATTCCCTCAAAGTTGCACACAATGAATGAAAACTAGAAAACTATATATAGATTTTGTCTCCTGACGGCGTCAAGAGTAAGGTATGACGCTGTCAACTCACCGCCAAAATAAACTCGTATTGCCTAGATCCACTTTTGACGCCGTCACTCTTTTTGGGTTCTAGGCCGTCACTCTTTGCAATAACTCTTGATGGCCTTGGAAATTTTGTACGTGACACCGTCAGATCCCCTTCACAAAACATTCTGGAGCCTCACATGTATTTGATTTATCCACCCTTTTTTCAACTCATGACACCATCACTAACACCTTGTGACGCCGTCAAGTGCAATTTCCAGAATGCTTTTGAGATTTTGTCGTTTTCTTCACTTTTTCGCTCCAAAAACGTCCAAAATGCTCCTTTTGTAAACTTCCTCTCAAAAGTACCTAAAATGACAAAAGGAACGATTTAGGACAATATTTGATCAAGTATTCTCAACTTTGGCCTTAAATGACCCCTCAAAAGCGGTACACTTTTCGCTTCATCAGATACATTCAAATTAATCTCAAAAATACCATTCACAGCAATAGCATTAAAATAAAAAAACCTCATTAAAAGAAACAAAAATTCCGTTGCCATTGATAGTATGTTTAAAACCAAGATCTAATAAACAAGAAAAGGAAACTACACCCCTAACAATTGAAGGTGCATAATGAAAATTATTCAAATACAGTACCAAGCCTGAAGGCAAAACTAATTCAAATACTCCTATAGCTTCAACATCTGCATTTGCTCCATTACCAACGTGCAGATATTGTTGTCCATAGGCAAGCCTCTTCTCAACTCTAAACCCCTGCATAGTATTGCAAATATGAATACCACAGCCCGTATCATATACCCAGGATTTTTTATGAGTTAAAGTAATTAATTCAATCATAAAGAACGCACCTAAAGTACTAGGTTACCAGCTTCATTCTTCTGCTTCTTCTGTCGCAAGTCATGAATGTAGAGTGGAGAATTGCGTTTCTAATGGCCCTTCTCATGACAGTGGTGACATGCCTGATCCTTCTTGTTAGGAGGATTCACCTTGTTCTGCTTGGGCTGGTGCTGATTCACCTTAGGATTTTGTTAATAGGACATGACCTGCTTGCCTTTATCAACCATTCCCTTACCCTTTTTCGCTTACAATTTCTTCTGGATCCTACCTCCATGAATTGCTAACACTTGTGGAGTAGGAGCCTTACCCTGAGGTGGAAAACCTTTCTCTTAATCTACCAGCATTGCGAGTAATTCTGAGACTGTCTTCCCCGAGCAATGCATGTTAAAGTTTTGAACAAAACGTTTAAAGTCCTTGTTAAGGGACTTATTGATTAGGTTCACTTGCACTTTCTCAGGGTAACCGAAGTCAAGTCTGTGGAGTTGATCAAAGAAGCCTTTCATCAGCAACACATAATCACTTACAAGTTTCCCATCACCATGTTTACAGCTGTGTAACTGATCGAGCAGGTCATACAATTCAACATCAGGTGATTTCTCATAATTTTTCTTGAGTTCCTGAAGCATATTGTATGGATAATAGTACTCAAACTGCTTTTGTAACTTAGCATCCATACTAGTGAGCATTAAACAAGCAACCTCATTATACTTCTTGTACTCAACGTACCATGCTGCTTTTCTGCTTCAGGTGCAGTATCAGTAGGACAGTCAGGGCAAGCAGTATTCAAGTAATCAAGCTTATCAGTCGCCCTCAAGACAATTCTGAGCGATCTATGCAAATCATTGAAATTTTTCCCAGTCAGTTTTTCCCTTTCAAGATGACTCTTGAAAGCGGAAACAATAATTGAGTTATCGGGTTGAGCCATTTCTACAGAAAAAAGTTCAAACATTAGTATTTTCGATAATACATATTTTCAAGAAAATATAATACCCAAGGATATATTCATATAGCCACTTAATTTTCTTGAAAATCTAGGATCCAACTTTACATAGATCTAGTAATGAAAGTATAAAAGATGGTAATCTGTCGAACAATAATTGGAAAACAAGTTTTCCAATTCCTAGATCATTATGGGAATTACATCAAATTCATTCATCAATTTTCAATGTAAGCATGTTTCATCCCATCTCATGCCTTAAGTTCTAGGTCTCACGCACAACTTAATTAAGTCGTTTAACTTAGAAACGTGTAAAATATCTATATCTCGTCTCACTACAATTATAGAATTTTACCTTGTCATTAAAATTTAGCCTACGTCTCACGTTTACCAAATAATAATTTCAAGTGTCTCTTATAGTCAGATGGCATGTAACTTTAATTTTATATGGTATTTGATTGATGTGACAATCAAAACATGTATAAAGATGCATGCACTCATCTTTATAACATAACTTTTCAAAACCTTTTTATTACCAATTTCTAAGATTAATTCAAAAAAGTTTTACTTGAGGTATCGGCTTCACCAATTAAAGAAGAACCTTCAATTATCACCCACAAAAGTGGAATTGATGTAAATCACCCTTACGATGATATTGTACAAAGAATGGAGATATACGAAAGTCGTCTAAGACGCATTCATAAGTGTGATAACCAAGGTAGACTATAGGCTCATTCCAAACCTTTTTACCATCACTATGAATTTGTCTAAAGAAGGCTTACTTTTAAAACCATGTGTACAAAAACATCAATCAAGCAAAATTTTATGAATTAAATCTTAAAACATGTAATAAAGTATGAATCTTGCTAGTCTCACCTAGGAGCCAATTACTGTGTGAAGCGCACCACTGTCGGCACATAAGACCTTTTAAGAATCATTCTTTTAAAATTTCATCATTATTAGTCCAATTAATTTTCTTTATAAAAATTATCCTTTTATTGCTTACAACATGTCCAACAAATAAAACGATAAAACAAGTAATCAAAGACAAATCAAACAACTAATGAACATAACAATTTATAAGGTGAAACAAATAGCCACATGAAATCTTGATTAGAACAAACCCTATGCATATAATCAACTAAGGTCTTCCCTTCTTGAAGGAAGTGAGCCACATACATTGACAAGTCAATTGCGTAGGTCAAAGCTAATCACATACCACATAGCACATAAATTGATTTTAATAGGTTGGGGTCTTCCCCAATTATAGATATATCTAAAACATGTGACAAAACTTAACAACTGAAACAATAAACAATCCATGACTAACATGCATGTTTCGTCACAGATCAAAGCATAACAATTACCAATTAGGACACAAGTACGTCCAATTAACACATAAACTTGTTAAAACCTAGGGTTTCTAATCATCATTAATATTTAATACAAACCCTAAAATTTGGGTAAAGGAGGTAATCGACCCCCCCCCCCCCCCAAAAAAAAATTAAAAGGGTTTCAAATCTTAAACCCTAGATTAAACAAAAAACCTTAACATGTATCTAAAAACATTAAAGATTCAATTATTATGTGTTTTATTAATCATTAACATGTTATAGCAAGCTCGTGATACCACTGTTAGAAAATATAAACCATGACAATCATGTAAATAGGTAAAGCACATATGCGGAAGTGAATGAATCATCTATAACATATTAATAATTAACACAAACATAAGAGGAACGTACTGTGAGATTCTAGCTGAACAAGAATCACTTGAATAACCTTGAATAATAAAGATGAACCCTAATTAGGGTTTATGTGAATCAATGATCAATACCTTACCGTTTTATTGATCGATTCCTTGATACCAACTATAGTGAGTTATTACGTCGTTCTTGTACATACAAATTAATAGCAAATTAAGGTTTATGCTAGTAAACGAATACAAGAATTTTTGTATAAAAAAATTTGATCCAAACGCCCTTGTGTGTAACAACCCACAAAATCTCATCTCTATCATTCCCATTACAAATACATTTAGTAGGTATTTCACAGGAAAATTTTTGCTTTTTATGTGCATACATTACTTGCATGACTCTCTAGATCTGCTCACGTATCCACACAAGCCAAATAACTCAACACTCACATCTTATAAACCCCTTTTATGTCAAGCATAAGATCACAACAACACCATAATAAGTAATCTACCAATCTAACACACTAAACATATCACAAAACCCTAATGAACCCTAATTAAGCCATAATTAGGTCTTTGTGCTTACTAAACCCTATACGCTTAACTAAACTAGTTTGAAAGTGTCCAAGGCTTAAGTATGAGTTACCTTAGGAATATTAGGATACCTTAGGACCCTTAGGCACTAGTACAACCCCTTAGATATTAGGTACAAGTCCCTTAAGCACAAAATCATAACTAGATTATAACTTCCCAAAATTAGGTCCAAACCTTCCCAAAACTTCACTATAGGCTACCACCACTTAGTATAAACCCCTTACGACTTATTATTAGTCACTAGACACTCATAGGAACCTAATCTAGGCACTAAACCCTAAGCTAGACCCTAATCTCCAACAAAGCCAAATTAGGATAAAACTAAACCTAAACTAGTTAAAACCTAAACATAAGCACCTCAAGCACCTCAACCTAGCACCCTAGCACCTTAGTCACCCTAAGCATACACCCTAGCACCTCTTAAGCAAGCACACAAGTATGTGATGCACCTGCTTGTCACCTACTTGGTGTTTCGGCTTCACCACCACCACACGAACCCTACACCGCCTCATAGCCCATCCTAGTCACCACCATAGCTCGTCCTCATCACCAATAGATTAGCTTACACAGCCCTCCCCCTCTTCGACATCACACCACCCCATTTGCCACCTATGCCCTTCGCGACCCTATACAAACCCTCGTACCCCCTCATTCCAAAATCACACCTTCCCTTCTTTCTTATAACACATACTCTGGTCCTATTAGTGGTGTACGAGCTATAGTAAGCCTAGGAGTCAAGCAAAGTAAGTTTTGAGGCCTTGTCGAGTTCATTTCTTGTAGAGAAACCATAGAAACCCTAGGAAACCCTCGTTAAACCCGAGCTAACCAAGTAAGACTTTCATTTTGCTTTTATTAGCTTTATTTCAGTTCTAGGATAGTTATAGGATGCCTTAGCTCCTATAGGAACCCTTGCCTAAGCCTTGATCACTTAAACTTGCTAGTTTTATTTTTAAAACCCGAATTATAGACTAAACACTAATTATATGCTATAAGTCCTTTCCATAAGCTCTAAGCTAGTTTATATAACTTAGATAAGCTAATATTAGTTGAACATAAGCTAGGAAACTTAGTTGTTACAAAAAAATATAGTTTACTGGAATTTAGGACTAGTTTTGCAATAGTTTTCATGCATAGGGGTATATATGGTAACTTTCTGAAAATATTAAGTCTATGGAATATTTTTGACATTTCGTAGAATTTATAAGTATAAGGACCCTTTTTTGCAAAGTTATAAAACCCTAGGATAAAAAGTTAAATATTTATAAACTTAAAAAGATTAGTTTTGCAAAAGTTATAAAGTTAAGGGTATAAATGGTAAATATAGGAAACTTATAAGTCCAATGGGTTATTTTTGTCATTTTCTCAAAATATAGAAGTTTAGGGACTAATTGTGTCAAGTATAGATAGTTATGAGTATAAATAATATAAGTATTATAAGTTTAGGGTAGAAAGTGTAAACATATAAAACTATAAGGGTATAAAGTGAAAATATTATATAAATATAAAACGTAATTAAAGTTAGAAGCATAAAACAATAATAGGGAGCTTCATGTGAGGAGTACCATGTAGATATTTCGTTTTGACGAGTTTGCTCGGTTTATGAATTAAACTGCCCTGGCTCCTCAAACGATTATTGCATGTACTTCTGGATTATGATGGCCCGAACGGTGTTATGTTATAACTAAACTTAATAACAACATAGCTCAACAGTAGGGAGCTTCACGTGAGGAGTATTAACTTCTGAATTGATGGCCCGAACGGTATTATGTTGATAACATAATACAATAGTAGGGAGCTTCATGTGAGGAGTCATATACTTCTGGATTGTCATGGACCGAACGGTGTAATGTTATATCCAAAACATTAATGAACCTAAGAATGATTACTTACGAAACTTAAACAAGATAACTAAAGCTTGACATACATCCAAACCTACAACACACTAGGATACGTGAGTAAGACAGTCTAGTTCCCGAGTCACTTTTTGCATCAATTAGTTTTCCCTAAGCCCAAGTGAGTTCATAGCCTCACACTCTTTTTCCTGTGAGTTTTCATAGCCTCACTCTTTTAAATGCTTTACAAACCCTGTGACGGGGATACATGCTACTTGCTTTACTTTAAACCGAATACAAGTCTTTTTCTTTGGTTGTTGCACGAGTAAACTATCTGCCACCACTACATAACTAAAATTCATGAATCTAATCGTTTGGGATACTTTACCCACGCGAACGCGAATATAGTTGATAGATCTATTGAGTTTGACAACTCCTATTGATACTACATCTTTCAGGATGGTATCAATAAGTACTATATTTGAACCCACTGAAGGATTAATTTGGCAAGTTATCCTTCCCGTCCCCTCATGGTTAGGTTTGCAGCCCCCATGACCCGGACTGTTAACATGTGGTTCATGAGCTTAGTGCAACATACCCCACTCATGATACTTGTGCATGCATCACAATTATCACACACACACAACATTTTCCCAGATGGGTGTAACAACGGAATCCAAGGAACTTGTATTCACTAACACTTAAACCTATGACTCTCACTCAACACCTAGTGTTGACTTTTAAGCATGTATTCTAGGTATATCACTTCTACATAGATATGGCAGAAGGAAGCACTGAACTCGTAGGACTTTCAAACCGGTTATCATTCAAACATAACTTAACACCTAGACTTTGGGACCTCATCAATAGTAAAATTATGTATTTTATTATAAAAACTCTGGTAATTAAATGAATGATAACTAAATTTCTAAAAACGTCTCTTTTTTAGTCATTTTCTATTACTGTAACTGTGATTCCATGAAGTAATACCCCAACCCTAAATCCACTGCGAACCTTGAAAATGGGGGTGTTACATTGTGGGTTGAGAACTGATCGGCCAAAGAGGAAAAAAGAGAAGGAGAAAAAAATTTTAGGGTTATGTGTGTGTGCACAAAAGGTGAGAATGAATAACCCTTGGTTTTGTATTTAGGGAAAGTGGGTTCCCTTTTATACTAGATGTGAATATTTGGGAGCAAGTTAGGGAAAGGGGATTCCCTTTTGGGCTTGTGTTCAACCAGCCAAAGGACCCAAAGAGGTCTTGCCTCCTAATTACAATCTAGTCCTTCTCACTTAACCGTTAGTCAATTCCGTTAAGTACTAACAACCGTTAGCCATTTCTTGCATTCAAATAATTATATATATGCAACAATTAATATATATATATATATATATATATATATATATATATATATATATATATATATATATATATATCAATTATTACACTTAATTCTTATTTGTAATGTGTGCAATCCCAAGGTCTCAAGTTCGATTCTAGTCGTACGAATATTAATATTTATCAAAACTTTAACAGTCTGGACATCCTCATATCCAGTGTCACTCTGTGCCTTAAGTCCTAAGGGCATAGTTACCTAGGTTAAGATGCTTAAAAGTCAACACTAAGGTTGAGTGAGAGTCATAGGTTTAGGTTGTTATAGGGTTGAATATAAGTTCCACAAGGTTCAGCTGAAACCCTTGGGTTGTGGAAAAAGGTAATGATAGAGTATTATAGCACTAAGCTCATGACACCTCACGTTAACAAGTCCAGGTCATGGGGCACTACAGACCCTTGGATGACGGGACGTAATAAGGATTAACTTACCAAGGTTAACCCTTTTAGTTCTCAAATATAGTGATTATTGGTACCCAGCAGGGGCAAACCAACGGGAGTTGTCAAACTTCAAATAGATCTATTCACTATAGTCGCGTTCACTCGCACGTGATTAATGTTAGGAATATAAATATTCACATGAAAGACTCGGTCACCCCGAGTATCTAATAACATTAAGTTAGCTCATAGTTGTGACTAGCATTAGTTAGTAATAGTTTAGTTTAGCAACACCGTGGAGGAAGGACGGGTCTTTACCCACTATAAACCTGATCCACAGCCCGAGTGAAGGGTGTTTTATAATAAGTATAAATAGCCCTTCCCACACATGGGAAGGGTTGGACCTTCATTTGCAATCTAATATCTCTTGTGTTTCTCTTACTAGAAAAGGCTCCCAGTATCTTTACTTTCTCTCTCTAACATCTCTCTAGTTTTCTTCTGCTTACTTCGATCTATATAACAAAACCATACGAGTTTATGTATTAGAGTTACTTATAATTGGTATCAGAGCCAAGGTTGTTTGTTTTGTTGATTTATTTGTGGTTCCAACCATGTTTGAAGCTGTTTTTTTTAACCATCTTTTTTTATTGAAAAAATAAAAACATTGGTACCTTTTTTGTTACCTATTTCTAAACAGTGTTTATATATCCTTATGGTCAAAAAGAAAGCTTGTTGCTTCATTCATGCTTACAAAAACTGCTTTTGTGTAAACTTTTTGTCCAAAACAGTTTTATGTTAATAGTTTTATGGTCAGATGATTTGGTTCTTGTTGGCTTGTTCTTGCTAGCTATTTGGGTTCTTGTTAGCTGCAGTTTTGGTTGTTTGCTAGTATGGGAAAAGGACAAAATAGGGTGGATAGTGACTTATGGTCCTATCTTTTCTTCTTCCTAAGCGATTTGCTGAGTCACTGCGATTTGCTATAACTAAATGTGGCAATTTGTCAAACAAAAGAGAAAGATGAAGACAAAGAAGATAAAGCTAGACCATAAACCAAATACTACTACTCATTGAACATCTGTTCTAAACCATCATCGGTCCATAGCATACCCGAATAAAGAAAATCACAGCCTCATTACATCATTAACAACAACAAACATTAACCTTAACCCATCACCAATCCCCAACCATGACTCGTAAATTTAAAATAATTATCGAGATCTCAGGTTATCTCTTGTACCATCTAAGATTCGTCCGAAGACATGCACCAAAAGAGATAAATTCATCATATATCTATTTTTTGATGATTAACTTCTTTTCATATTCGAATCTTCAGAGGATCAAACAAAAACCATATGGTTTCATCTGTCCTTTTGTTCGTTATTATCAAAACACAAACAACATTAGACTCGTTACAACTACTAACAAGAACGAAAAGGTGAAATGATCTCATATTGGTTCTTCTTCGTGTCTCTTATGAGACTTAATCAACTTTTAAAGAACATATCACTAACAAAACCATATCTTCACAGATCTTAATATTCGAACAAGTAAAGAAAGAAACAATAACAATAATGTTACTATTTCCTCCTTTGATTCGATTCAAAGTAACACAAAACAAACGACTCTACATAAACCTTCACCTACTTGAGACCCATGTTGGATCCTGAAGCTGAGACCTTTTTCTTCAATTAACATGCAAATATGAGAAAGCTTTGATTTGATTGGGTTCATATCTAAAGCAAAAATATATAAGGGTTGCATTTATGTTTTATTCAGATTGATGAAGAAAGTAATCATATGCGTTTGATATTCGTTGAGCAACAGAAAGCATAAGGCAGACCTGTGTTTGATGCGATTGTTTGATGAGATTAGATGAAGATGTGATCTGTTGTTTCTGGGTACAGGTGAAGATGGGGGCGGATTAATTTATGTGAGTGTTTTTAGGATTAGTGCAATGAAAATAATTAGGGATTTAGGGTATATAAGGCACACCGATTAGTGTTAAAACTTTGGATTGGACTGGGCTGCAGGTGTGTGGTGGATGGATAGGGTCTTAATTTACAATATCATGGGCTTAAACGATTTATCATATGAAGTGTAGTTTGGATTGGGCTGAGTTTCTCATTTTAATTTTAGACTGGTTCGTGTATTGAGTTCAAACGATTTATCATTTTATTCGACTCGGCTGAATGGTTAATGAATCCGAAATAATACACATTCGGCTGAATATTAACTATCAAATGTATTCTAATGCATTGTGTTAAATTTTTGGTATGATAGTTGGTAATAAGTGTGGTAATTTGGTTTCAAAAATTTCACAAGGTTTCACAAAATGATTGATATCTTGTCAAAACTTAACATACAAAACCCTAGTTTTCAAACCTCAATGTTTGGGTATTTAACAAACTCAACCGTCAAAATACTAGTTTTTGGGTATTTCACTACACGAGATGATCACGAAGTTTATTCGGTATCCCTTATTTGAGATTGAAGTGGGTCTCACGAAGGCACGTACTTATTTTATCTTGAAGTCGGGGTTGGTTGGATGCATTACTTTCAATGATAACTTGCTCGTGCTCATGATATAAGTTGATGATTTGGTTTATCTAGTTACCAGCAGTCGGGGTGGATGGTTGAAGACCTGGTTAACTATCACTTAAAGGAGTTACATTATAGTACTCAGTGTCACACGCAGAAGACGATGTGGATAATCACAAGAGTTGATGAATGTCTCATACTTTGTCAGGATAGTATTGAGTACTTAGATATTTGCAAGGTGCACAAATTCTCTACATCGTTCTTCCAACAACAGTGCAAGCTTAAGTAACAAATTTGGGGAATTCTACTTCATTTTCAAGTTAGGTATATCAGGTTTACTTTGCCAAGTGGTCATAAAAATAACCAACAGAATACAAGGTTGGGTTGTTTGCCAAGGAGTTCAAAGGTTGAGATGTGATCAACAATTCTCATGGGATATTCGACGCTACAGCACGACAAAGATACTTCACAGTCTAAGCAAAATCTTTCAAGATGCTTCAGTGTCCTTCATGATTTCTTAAGATGTTTCTTAAGACAAGAGCTTCTCGGGTATGCTTCTGAATGTTCAAAACCATCATGGGGGAGAAACGTGTACTTTGATGCTATACGGTCAAGTACTAGGGGGAAGTAGTGTATACTACTTTGCTTAGTATGGGTTGTGACATATTCACATATGGGAGATGAATTCTTGCTGATCTCTTGCATGTCCCCCCCCCCAAATAGTTACTCACCAAAACTAAATTTGTCATAACACATTCAATCTATCATTGTCTCACGGTTTCTTCTTGGTTTTGTAAAATCCCGCGAAAGAATCTATTTCTCGGTTTAAATCATAGATTTGTAAAATCCTGTGATGATGGAACTATCCTGGAGAATGAAAAGTGTATTTCCGGAACTTAATTAACTCTGGTGTTACGGCTTCAACTTCAAAGAAGGGATAAAGTGTTTACTTCATGTATTGGATGAGTTTTGATATACTTCATGGCGTTTCGGTTATAATGAGTTTCTACGGGGTTATGCGCTTTTGACAAGATCGGGATAAAACCATTATCGAAGTTCACTTAAAACATCAAAAGGCTAGATTTGGGCGTTTAAACCACAAGATGTGACTACGGAGTTAATTCATTATTATGTATTTGATGTTGAAGTGAAATTTCACGGGTGCGTGTACTTAGTATCTGAAGATATCGGGGTAGGTTGGATGAAGATTCTTCGAGATCCTTGTTCGAGCTTTAAACCGGTGCAATGACGAAGACTTGGATATCTAGTTATTTTTGGTGATTCTTCTTTTCTATTACCACAAATAACTATCACTTTAAGGAGTTACGTTGTAGTGCTCAGTGTCACAACTCACACGTAGTTGTTGATAGTCAAGAGGTGATGTATGTCTTATACTTGATAGTTGGTTGGTTGAAGAGTATAGAGTACTTAGGGATTCAGTGTTGCACGAACTCTCTACACTGCTCTTAGTCATACATTAGTGCAAGCTTAAGTCACAAGTTTGGGTTATTTTACTTCAGTCTCAAATTCTTCATATTGGGTTTTCCCCATCAGTAGTCTCGACAAAGAGCCGACAGAATGATAATGAGGTTGGTAACGAGTTAGCAGAGAGAAGTAGAAAAGAGAAAGATGACGTTTGAACATTTCAGTTCAAGCCTCGTTCTTCAACATAATGACGTTTGAACACCTCAGTTCAAGCATCGCTCTTTAACAAACCCAAAACTAAACCATTTTTGCTCTAGTTTGTTTCTATAAAATCCTAAAACCATTTCTAACACAACCTAATGTTTAAATGTTACACTTGATCGTTTATCACCAAGTCATGCACGGATTGCAAATCATTTACCAAAAGAAATAAGTAGTCGACATGTAGTTTTGAAACAAAAGAGTACTTCCCTAATTCATGCTCACACACTTGCATATTTTATGCACCTAGGCAAAGGACTACATGAACTTTAAAACCAATTTCACAAGTACCATTCGATATTATAATCAAAACACACATTTTCTTTAAACTAGAAATCACGTCGACAAGCTAGAAAACAAACGAGAAGAGAACATGGCGTCTTACACTTTCATGACTTTAGGTACACAAGTAAACATCACATCACATAAATGTTGGTCACTAGGTTACTCCAAAGTTCATATATAAATGCCATGCATGCATGCTTTCGTCTTTCACTTTCATGCAAAGCAAAACTCACCAAAAATATTAAGTCTTGAGTCTAGTTCTTGGGTCGAATAGCTTGGGTAGGATTTCAAAGTAATCGAGTGGTGTTTAGGAGGAACAAGTCATTGTTTGTGAACCTTGGTCAAGTCTACACTCACGTTACACACTCATTCTACACTCTACTCGACTCTACGTCTCATTTTACCCCACCATTTTGGTGTAGTAAGTCTCACACAACTTTTTCCATTTATATTCAAAACGTACATTTGATTATTTTCGTGTAAATCACAAACACTTGCACTAAAACTCTCGAAATCTAAATAAACAACACCTAAGTATTATACTTTCGTCTATATATTTACTACCTTAGTAATCAAGTAATATAAAGTTTCGAACCTAAAAAGTTATGTACAAACTATTTTTGGATACCTTTCTAACGTATAAAAACAAGTCGTGTAAACTCTTAAAAATTTTCTAAGTCTTTTTACTTATAAAAACTCGTTCCATGCAAGCCTAAAACAAACGTATATCTTCAAAATTTACTTAACGAGCACATGATTTTATTTCACAAACTATTTAACCACTTGACAAACTATCATTTTCGTGTATAACGTTGGTAATAAAAATTACGTCTTGACCCTTTAAATGATGCAAAACATCGCGACTTAAAACCTTTTTCTCAAAAACTAGTAAATATGGATTGGGCCTTAAGGCCCAATCCTTTGAAAATAAGCTAACGAATAAGCAGTCCAAATAAGCAGTCTTGGAACATTTTTAGCATCTTAAAATAAGCCCGAAACCAAGCCCAAAACTTTCGTAAGCCCATTGGATTTAAAAAGCTTAACGGGCATAGTCTTTTTTGTTAAAAAGCCCATTAAGCTATAATAAGCTCTTTTCGATAAATAAGCAGTTTTGAAAAGTTCAAATATGCTATTTTTAACTCTTTTGAGAAATAAAAACGTTAAGTTTCGAATTTGGTAAATTTTGGACTAAGTTTGCAAAAATTATGATTTTCGGGTTAAAAGTGTCATTTTTATAAACTTTAGGTAAAAAATTTTATTTTACAAACTTGAGGATGAAAAAATAATTTTATAAACTTTTGGAATGAAAAATGTTAAAATTATAAAGTTTTGGACGTAAAACGTAAAAATATTTAACTTTGGACTAACGACGTAACGCTAACACCGTTAGGGTAAAAAGTGTAAAAACTTGGAAAAGACAAGGGCTGTATAATATAATTAATATTTTCATCTTTACTTTCCATTTTATGATATCGAGTCACGACGTTTACATTTATTTGGAACTATTATTATTATTATTATTATTATTATTATTATTATTATTATTATTATTATTATTATTATTATTATTATTATTATTATTATTATTTTTATTATTATTATTATTATTATTATTATTATTATTATTATTATTATTATTATTATTATTATTAAACCTTACGTTATATTTATATATATATAACTAAACTAAACGTACGATATACTATAAAACCAAAAGTTTTACTAACGTTAAATTAACAAATCACGTATTGATGAGGCGAAAAATGAACCACTTTTAGGGGGTCATTTAACCCCGGAATTGAATTTATTTGATCAAATATTGCCCTAAATCGTTCCTTTTGTGATTTTAGGTACTTTGGGAGTGAAATCTGGAAAAGGAAGCAATTCAGACGTTTTTGGAGCATAAAAGTGAAGAAAACGCCTAAGTCTTAATTTTCCTTGCTGGGAACAGCAGGTGATGGCGTCAAGAGTAACATCCTGACGGCGTCAAGAGCAAATCCCATGACGACCCAGTACATATTGGACGGCTTCACGAAGTAGGGCGTCAAGAGTAAAAATCATGACGGCCTGGAAATGCTAATACATGACGGCGTCAGAAGTAGATCATGGCAGTCCGAGAAGAGTTTTGGCGGCGAGGTGACGGCGTCACAAGTTTGGTCTTGACGCCGTCAGACCCCTTTTCCTATATATAGTTTTCTAATTTTCACATAAAAAAGAGGAGAAGTTTTGGAGAAACCCTAAGTACGAACTTGGTGCGAATTTTACAAGTTTTTCAAGGGTTCTAAGCCCTTGATACCTTTCATGTGTAATTGAGATAAGTGTTCTTTTAATTCAATCAATATGTCTATGTGTTGGTTGTCTATATCTTGTTCTTGTCTTAATTCCATCATGCTAGGCTAGATCTATCTTGTGTTTGCTTGGATCTAATGAAACCTAGATGTTAATTATGTGTTGATTACTTGTTTATAATTGTCTTGGATGAATGAATTTATATGTTAGGCTTAAGAAAACTGGCAGATCTCCAAATGGTAACATGCTTGAACGTCTTAGGAAACATGAACCAATTGCACTAGGTCTTTATTGGTTGTATTTAATGCATGAGTCACTGTTTATAATCCCTATGGTTGTGCTGGGCATGGTATAGGAGGAGATAAGAGCTCATAGAATTGGGGAGTTATGTGCGATACCCCATGAATGGTATTAAGGAATACAATCCGTCATCCATGCAACTATAACAAGTAATTAACATGTAAAAGATGTGTAGGGAATAGTGAAATCTAAGTAAACACATTTTCTCCACTTATTGCTCACAACCTTAGTATAATTTAGTTTATTTTCATTTCTAGTATTTTATTTTGATTGCATCTTTAGTATTGGGTTAGTTGACTAGCAACTAATTCCGCCCAAATCCTTCAAACCCGAGATTTTCACTTGTTTTCTAAAAAATATAAAAATACAAAAATAATCATCCCCCACCTTTAGAACTAGTATTTAGGTTTTCTAATCCTAGCGACATTATTCCTAGCTGAACGATCAATCCCCCTGTACTTGTCACTATACTATACTACAACGATCAGGTACACTGCCTGGTGGGGGTTGTAAGCTTCTCAAGATCCCTTGAGAGGTAAAGCCTGGTGCAATCCCTACGCATCAAGTTTTTGGCGCCGCAGCCCGGGGAATAGTTATTGTCTAGGTTAGAATCTCTTTTTATTAGGTCTACTTGCTAGATTCCTTTCTAGTAAGATTTTATTTTTATTTTTAGGTTTTCTTTAGTCTATCTTATTTCTTTGTGTTCTTTGTTCGTAAACTATTTCGATGGATAACAATAACATTGATCGTTTGATTCCTGTTATTCGTGTTTTTCGTCGTAGAATTTTCCAAATGCCAGCCCCACTCCCTCTAGTGGAGAATGAGAACCCACCTAACCTCTCACCCAACCACCACTTTGACAATATTTCTAAGTTAGAAGAGTCTGATCATGATGATGACCGTAGGGCTAGTCCTTTTTACTATTCAGACTCCGATGAGGATCTTGATGATGGTGATGTGATTAATGAGGATAGAATGGAAGAGGAAATAAACCCTCTTAGGTATGTCGACCCTAGAACTAAGATTGAGTGTGATAGTTCATTTAACATGCAATTTCCTTGTAAGATCGGATTCAAGAGCTTTAACACCTATCTTAACTCATCTCTTCCAATGAACGTAATCTCGCATAATGAATACAATAAAATCATGGTAGATGAGTTAGAGTACAAAGGAGAAAACATTATTGCTAGGGCAATACCATTGCATGTGTTTGTAGGAAGCTTGGTCTATCTTGTTGAGTTCATGGTTATGGAGAATCTAGGAGAATTTATTTATGATAAGTTGACCCAAGTTGTGTTTAGAAAACCTTTCAAACAGTTGACCAACCTTGATGAAAAACTCATAGAAGGGTTAATTACATTCTCGGATGGGGAAGAAGATTTTGTCTATCAAATGCCCCGCACACACCCTAGGTTCAAGGATTTTCCCATGGAAAAGTGTAGTAGGTATCCGCCCATAGAGATGCTAAGTGAGAATGATAAGAGAAAAGCACTTAAGTATACTCATGAAAAGAATAAAAGATACTATCGCGGATGCTTAGAATTAGGAGATGATTATAAGAAAGATGAGGCGACTATTAGATGGCTCACACTTGGTTATGTGAGCATAAGCGATACACGTTAACCCATGACCTTGAGTCTAGCTACAAGACTCGTAAATAAAGAAAAGCGCTTCTTGGGAGGCAACCCATGCTTTGTGTGATTTTATTTTTGTTGTTTGTTATTTGCTTCCGTATGCATGCTTTGTTTTTATTGTTGGTTGATCATGTTTCTAAATTAAATAGTGGAAATACTTTACTTTGTTGTTTTGGCCTAGTCTTAACTCCACCTAAAAGTATTTTTGCAAAAGATAAGTGTAAGGGGAAACCCCAAATATGTTTTTAAGAAACACACCGATCATGATTCTCCACAATAATAAATGAACATGTGTATTCGTATTTGTTAGAGTCAAATGCTTGTATTGAGTCATAATGAAGTTTTGCAAGATATTCCAGGAAGTAGGACCAAGTTTTTCCAGAAATTTTCCGGAAACTTAACATAAGAATTTCTGCAGGTCACTTCTGACGGCGTCAAGAGTTAACTCTTGATGGCGTCACGTGTAAAAATCTGGAAATTTTACCGGTTTTGTTTTTTCTAACGGAGTCTTATGGTTTTTGTGAATTATTAAGTTTTATAATCTCCAGGAGATCTGCAAACTTCATTCCACAAGCATTCTATCTTATCTTGTTTTCAAGGACTTAGTAACTTATATAGGATGCCGCCGATTTTACGCGAGGTTGTTTTGTCTATTTTCTCAGGTTTTACAGGTTATGTTTGACAAGAAGATGATTTATATTCTGGAAGGGAAGCTTTGATTGTTCATTTTCTTGGAGGAAGATTTAACCTGGCCACCTTATTATCCATACCGAGCGAATCAGGGGAGTATTTGATTTCATTCTTTTTACCTTTTAACTTTTACATTCTTTACTTGAACATTGGGGACAATGTTCATCTTAAGTGTAAGGGGAGGGTAAAAAGATGATACCTTACATATGCACTTTCGCTTCAGTTTGTTTTGTTTAAATGGTAGATGTGTAATAAAACTATGAGAAATACTTGTTCGTGCAATTTTAGCGCCAAATTTAAAATTTTTTACAACATTTAGGAGTGAAACTTTAGCCATAGCAAGCGTCTCATGGATAGGAGATTGTATGACTAGCACATAACCGTATATTCGGAAAAATTTTCCACCCAAATATGTGAGGTTCGCCTTTAGATTTGATAGGGAAAGCATTTACTATTAGTGCTTATGAGTGTACCGGTAGCATTTAGATTCTAGAATTTGCGTTAGTGATGCATCCCGAGACCGCTAGTGAGACTACATTCGTGTAGTAGGATTTACTACATGATAAGAGGCAATTAGGATCACCCTTGTGTTAAACCCGTATTATAATTACTTGACCATTTAAGTCATATTATTTGGCTAGTTAAGTCAACTAATTTTTCCCACACCCTTAGCGTTGTACTCATTTTTAGTACACGAAACCCCTAGTACACCCCTCCGAGCCTATCTTTTGGTTTCTAACTTTAAGCATCTTACTTAAAGGAAGAATTTGTTACACCCCACTTAAATGTACACCTAAATCGCCTTAGCCTTCCTTGTATGCGCTCATTTTTAGTGCATTATTGTTATTTGTTAAACCCTAAGTTAACTATCTAATTGATTACATGGTTGCTAAGTCGAGTAATATCCTTGTACATATTGTTTTGGGACGATTGGGACTCATGGGTAAGTACTTATTTTATGGAGTAATGGGGAAGAATATCATTTATTACCCCTATATGTACGTTAATCTTAATAGTGCTCCAAGTGTTTTGATTTTCTTAATTCGAGTCATTAGATTAGTTTAATGTAAAGTATGTAAAGATTCAAGTGTAAGGGGAATGTTCATTCCCTATGATGTATTATTTTGGATGGTAGGGTAAGAGTGTATGCAAAAAAAAATAATAATAATAATAAATAAAAAATAAAAAATAAATTCGAAAAAAATCAAGAAAAAGAAAAAAAAATAGAAAAAGGAAAAAGAGAAAAAAAAAACATACGGACTACCATCCCGTTTCATTCTATGTTTATTTTATGTTTTTGTTATTTTTCATTTATTAGCTTAAGTCGAGTCTAGTCTTGGCTTAGCAACGCCATATTGTACGTGTAATTGACCAAGATTGTTAACTCGCCACCAGTAAAACTTCCTTTATCCAACAAAACCGTGTATTTCATATCCCTACACCTAACGTTACAACCCTTTAAAATACCTCTTTGATAGTTTATCCTAGGTGCTTACGCCATGTGGTGGAGGTTTGATCCTTTCCCAAGCCTATGGTAATCTATTTTGCTATGACAGGTAGTGAGAGATATCTTCCATTTCCATTTGTAATTTATACTTTATTACCCCCGAGAGATGTGAGTATCTAAACACTATTTGTGAGGTGCTAGTGTATGACCTCCGTGCTTGTCTATTGGTCTTTAGTGGAATGATTATTTGTTGTAATTACTTTTATATTAGTGTTAAATGACACCTAACTTGTATTTTTAGTAGAATAAAAGCGCATTTGCTTGAGGACAAGCAAATCTTAAGTGTAAGGGTATATGATGAGGCAAAAAATGAACCACTTTTAGGGGGTCATTTAAGCCCGGAATTGAATTTATTTGATCAAATATTGCCCTAAATCGTTCCTTTTGTGATTTTAGGTACTTTGGGAGTGAAATATGGAAAAGGAAGCAATTCGGATGTTTTTGGAGCATAAAAGTGAAGAAAACGCCAAAGTCTTAATTTTCCTTGCTGGGAACAGTAGGTGACGGCGTCAAGAGTAACATCCTAACGGCGTCAAGAGCAAATCCCATGATGACCCAGTACATATTGGACGGCGTCACGAAGTAGGGCGTCAAGAGTAAAAATCATGACAGCCTGGAAATGCTAATACATGACGGCGTCAGAAGTAGATCAAGGCAGTCCGAGAAGAGTTTTGGTGGCGAGGTGACGGCGTCACAAGTTTGGTCTTGACGCCGTCAGACCCCTTTTCCCTAAGTACGAACTTGGTGCGAATTTTACAGGTTTTTCAAGGGTTCTAAGCCCTTGATACCTTCTATGTGTAATTGAGATAAGTGTTCTTTTAATTCAATCAATATGTCTATGTGTTGGTTGTCTATATCTTGTTCTTGTCTTAATTCCATCATGCTAGGCTAGATCTATCTTGTGTTTGCTTGGATCTAATGAAACCTAGATGTTAATTATGTGTTGATTACTTGTTTATAATTGTCTTGGATGAATGAATTTATATGTTAGGCTTAAGAAAACTGGCAGATCTCCAAATGGTAACATGCTTGAACGTCTTAGGAAACATGAACCAATTGCACTAGGTCTTTATTGGTTGTATTTAATGCATGAGTCACTGTTTATAATCCCTATGGTTGTGCTGGGCATGTATAGGAGGAGATAAGAGCTCATAGAATTGGGGAGTTATGTGCGATACCCCATGAATGGTATTAAGGAATACAATCCGTCATCCATGCAACTATAACAAGTAATTAACATGTAAAAGATGTCTAGGGAATAGTGAAATCTAAGTAAACACATTTTCTCCACTTATTGCTCACAACCTTAGTATAATTTAGTTTATTTTCATTTCTAGTATTTTATTTTGATTGCATCTTTAGTATTGGGTTAGTTGACTAGCAACTAATTCCGCCCAAATCCTTCAAACCCGAGATTTTTACTTGCTTTCTAAAAAATATAAAAATACAAAAATAATCATCCCTCACCTTTAGAACTAGTATTTAGGTTTTCTAATCCTAGCGACATTATTCCTAGTTAAACGATCAATCCCCCGGTACTTGTCACTAAACTATACTACAACGATCAGGTACACTGCCTGGTGGGGGTTGTAAGCTTCTCAAGACCCCTTGAGAGGTAAAGCCTGGTGCAATCCCTACGCATCACGTATTCAAAAACTACTCGCGATTAAAACATTAAGACTATCAAACACTAAAACTTGCCATATATTATCTAGGTCGTGTGTGGAGCCTTTTCCTTATTGCAAACTGAGTATCAATATTTTTACCACTATACCACTAAGGTGAGTTCATAGCCCACTTTTATAAAACTGTTTTCGTGGGGAGATACATGCTTAAAAATCTGAACACAAGTATTTTCTTATACTATGCCTGAAATTGTTATTGCTTAAGTCCCTTTTTGCCAAAAGCCCCTCATATCATGAACCTTAGTCACCCAGAGGGTGAACTTAAATAATTGTGGATAGATCTATTAGGGATTGACAATCCCCGTTTGGGCGTTGAGAAAACAACCAAACGCACTTTATTTGAAATCTAATAGGTTACTGGCAAGGACCTATCCCGAGGACCCCTGTTACTATAATCCATCATTTATGATGAGATCTGTTAAGCGGCTGAGTGTCATGAGCTTAAGGCAATAACAACTGATTTTTAAATTATAATTGTATACCGGTGCAATTATCACTTATAGCTTGTGTTCAACTATTAAACTTAAACCTATGAATATCACTCAACTTTTGTTGATTTTTAGCATGTTTATCTCAGGTCTAAAATGAGCAGGGATGGGACGGAAGAGCACGAAATTCTTACAAAGGCTATAAATATTTCTTATCATTCGAAAACCTATTTAACAAATTTTGAAACCACTGGGACCTCATTTTTAAAACTCTGATATTTATAAAAATTCGAATGATAGATGTTTTAGAAAATCATTTTCTACTGAAAAACTATGAGCTGTGAAGTAACACCTAAATCTTTATTCCGCTGCAAACATTTCACTATTCACTCTCGGACTCACGTAAACGTTTCACTAAATATTTACTAAACATTTCACTAATCACAAATTAATTATTTTCACTAATCCTAATTATATATAACCGGACCCTTAATTTCATTCTAAGCCCAACGTCATTTTTGGCCTGTTACTATTCACGGCCCACGATTTTAAGCCCAACCTCCTATAATTATTTTGAAACATTCGACTAGACCAAGCCAGAAACGCGTCTCATACTCCCCATTCTTACACACGACACATAAATATTTTTCCACATTCTCATTCCTCCCATAGCCAACTTTGAGTCGAATTCCAACTTCCCATGTCGAGTCTAAATACATTTTTACGAGGCATATTATCTTGTCCAAAAACAATTCATACGATTTTTAACTAATCCAAAACTAAACCATTTTTGCTCTAGTTTGTTTCTATAAAATCCTAAAACCATTTCTAACACAACCTAATGTTTAAATGCTACACTTGATCGTTTATCACCAAGTCATGCACAGATTGTAAATCGTTTACCAAAAGAAATAAGTAGTCGACATGTAGTTTTGAAACAAAAGAGTACTTCCCTAATTCTTGCTCACACACTTGCATATTTTATGCACCTAGGCAAAGGACTACATGAATTTTAAAACCAATTTCACAAGTACCATTCTATATTATAATCAAAACACACGTTTTCTTTAAACTAGAAATCACGTCGACAAGCTAGAAAACAAACGAGAAGAGAACATGGCGTCTTACACTTTCATGACTTTAGGTACACAAGTAAACATCACATCACATAAATGTTGGTCACTAGGTTACTCCAAAGTTCATATATAAATGCCATGCATGCATGCTTTCGTCTTTCACTTTCATGCAAAGCAAAACTCACCAAAAATATTAAGTCTTGAGTCTAGTTCTTGGGTCGAATAGCGTGGGTAGGATTTCAAAGTAATCGGGTGGTGTTTAGGAGGAAAAAGTCATTGTTTGTGAACCTTGGTCGAGTCTACACTCACGTTACACACTCATTCTACACTCTCCTCGACTCTACGTCTCATTTATCCCACCACTTTGGTGTAGTAAGTCTCACACAACTTTTTCCATTTATATTTAAAATTTACATTTGATTATTTTCGTGTAAATCACAAACACTTGCACTAAAACTCTCGAAATCTAAATAAACAACACCTAAGTATTATACTATCGTCTATATATTTGCTACCTTAGTAATCAAGTAATATAAAGTTTCGAACCTTAAAAGTTACGTACAAACTATTTTTGGATACCTTTCTAACGTATAAAAACAAGTCGTGTAAACTCTTAAAATTTTTCTAAGTCTTTTTACTTATAAAAACTCGTTCCATGCAAGCCTAAAACAAACTTATATCTTCAAAATTTATTTAACGAGCACGTGATTTTATTTCACAAACTATTTAAACACTTGACAAACTATCATTTTCGTGTATAACGTTGGTAATAAAAATTACGTCTTGACCCTTTAAATGATGCAAAACATCGCGACTTAAAACCTTTTTCTGAAAAACTAGTAAATATCGATAGGGCCTTAATGCTCAATCATTTAAAAATAAGCTAACGAATAAGCAGTCCTTATAAGCAGTCTTGGAATATTTTTAGCATCTTAAAATAAGCCCGAAACCAAGCCCAAAACTTTCGTAAGCCCATTGGATTTAAAAAGCTTAACGGGCCTAGTCTTTTTCGTTAAAAAGCCCATTAAGCTATAATAAGCTCTTTTCGATAAATAAGCAGTTCTGAAAAGTTCAAATAAGCTATTTTTAACTTATTTAAGAAATAAAAACGTTAAGTTTCGAATTTGATAAATTTTGGACTAAGTTTGCAAAAGTTATGATTTCGGGTTAAATGTGTCATTTTTATAAACTTTAGGATGAAAAACTACTTTTATAAACTTTTGGGATGAAAAATGTAAAAATTATAAAGTTTTGGACGTAAAACGTAAAAATATTTAACTTTAAACTAACGACGTAACGCTAACACCGTTAGGGTAAAAAGTGTAAAAACTTGGAAAAGACAATGGCCGTATAATATAATTAATATTTTCATCTTTACTTTCCATTTTACGATCTCGAGTCATGACGTTTACATTTATTTCAAACTATTATTATTATTATTATTATTATTATTATTATTATTATTATTATTAAACCTTACGTTATATTTATATATATATATATATATATAACTAAACTAAACGTACGATATACTATAAAACCAAAAGTTTTACTAACGTTAAATTAACAAATCACGTATTCAAAAACTACTCGCGATTAAAATATTAAGACTATCAAACACTAAAACTTGCCATATATTATCTAGGTCGTGTGTGGAGCCGTTTCCTTATTGCAAACTGAGTATCAATATTTTTACCACTATACCACTAAGGTGAGTTCATAGCCCACTTTTATAAAACTGTTTTCGTGGAGAGATACATGCTTAAAAATCTGAACACAAGTATTTTCTTATACTATGCCTGAAATTGTTATTGCTTAAGTCCCTTTTTGCCAAAAGCCCCTCGTATCATGAACCTTAGTCACCCATAGAGTGAACGTAAATAATTATGGATAGATCTATTAGGGATTGACAATCCCCGTTTGGGCGTTGAGAAAACAACCAAACGCACTTTATTTGAAATCTAATAGGTTACTAGCAAGGACCTATCCCGAGGGCCCTTGTTACTATAATCCATCATTTATGATGAGATCTGTTAAGCGGCTGAGTGTCATGAGCTTAATGCAATAACAACTGATTTTTAAATTATAATTGTATACCGGTGCAATTATCACTTATAGCTTGTGTTCAACTATTAAACTTAAACCTATGAATATCACTCAACTTTTGTTGATTTTTAGCATGTTTATCTCAGGTCTAAAATGAGCAGGGATGGGACGGAAGAGCACGAAATTCTTACAAAGGCTATAAATTTTTCTTATCATTCGAAAACCTATTTAACAAATTTTGAAACCACTGGGACCTCATTTTTAAAACTCTGATATTTATAAAAATTCGAATGATAGATGTTTTAGAAAATCATTTTCTACTGAAAAACTATGAGCTGTGAAGTAACACCCAAATCTTTATTCCGCTGCAAATATTTTAAAATTGGGGGTGTTACACAATATTTACTGGTGGCAAGTTAATCATCTTGGTTAATTACATGTATAACATGGCGTTGCTAAGCCAAGACTCGACTCGACTTAAGCTAATAAATAAAAAATAACAAAAACTTGAAATAAACATAGAATGAAACGGGATGGTAGTCCGTATGTTTTTCTCTTTTTCCTTTTTCTATATTATTATTATTATTATTATTATTATTATTATTATTATTATTATTATTATTATTATTATTATTATTATTATTATTATTATTATTATTATTATTATTATTATTATTATTATTTCATTAAAACCAAACCAATAGGATTACAAGAAATTGGTGGGGAGCCTCAACACTATCTGAGCCCCCATGCCTTTAGCAATAGCAAAACTAATCCTACTGAAGATATGGTTTGCAGCACGCGCGCCAATGTCTTTAGTGATGGAAAACTTCTGGATTCGCTTAAGTAGGGCCACCCCATCTGTCTCGAGTTCCCCTAAAGAGGAAAATGAGAAAGGGGTAAACCCATAACCCATATTTGCACATTTAGCCCCGTATTTGACCCGTTTGCATTTTGCGGCAGCAGTCACAACGCGTCCCGGCGCAAAGTCAATCATGCTGGTTTGCGTGAGTGGTGACGATCCCATCAGATCAACATACACATCTTTCCCTTCATCCCAGGAATAGAGCAGAATATCTGCTGGCCTTAAGACTTGCTCTCTTTCTCCACTCAGCCCGATGTCGACCTCCTTGCGAGCCGAGATTCCGGATCGAGCACAGATATCAAGTAGAGTATCCCGCACAATGTTGTGTCGATGTTTAACACCAATTGTGCCAGTGCACGATACAGCGTGGTCCCCATAAATATCACCAGAAAAAACCTTAGAGCACGCTAAGCAAGGCCCCTGAACAGAGAGAGAATTGGAAGAGACGCAATCGGGTCGTCTCTCGAGTTACAACATCAAGGTCTCTGGAATCAACGATTTTAAGGAAATCCCTAAGATGTTGATTAGGATCTTCGGAACTAAGTCCATGGAATGCACATCCGCTTTGCACCAACCGGATGGTGTCGGATCGCAAGGGAGACACATTGGCTCCTCGAGTGAGCTCAATGGTATTTTGATAGCCTTGGTGGCTAGGACGAGAGCACTCTCCTAAAGTTCGGGGTCTAGGAGGTTGGTTTGGTAGTGGTGGGTTTTGTGGGTGGTTTTGTTGTGGTGGGTTGATGGGATCAAAGAGATTACCACCTTCCATGATGGCGGATGGTAAAAGTTACGAACAAAGAAACGAAGAAATAAGATAGACTAAAGAAACCTATAAAAATAAAATAAAAATCTTTCTAGAAAGGAATCTAGCAAGTAGACCTAATAAAAACAAATTCAAACTTAGACAATAACTATTCCCTGGGCTGCGGTGCCAAAAACTTGATGCGTGGAATTGCACCCTCGCAAAAGGTTTTACCTCTCAAGGGATCTTGAGAAGCTTGCAATCCCCACCAGGCAGTGTACCTGCTCATTGTAGTATAATATAGTGACAAGTACCGGGGGATTGATCGTTCAACTCAGGAATAGTGTTCGCTAGGATTAAAAAGTCTACTAAACTAGGTCTAAAGGTGAAGGATGATTCTTTTTGTATTTTTATATTTTTATGAAAGTAAGTAAAATGTCGGGTTTTGAAGGAGTGGGCAGAATTAGTTGCTAGTCAACTAACCCAATTAACTAAAGATGCAATCAAAATAAAATAAAATAAACTAAAACTAATTTTTGGTGTAAACAATAATAAGAGAAAATGTGTTTACTACGATTTCATTACTCCCTAGATATCTTTTACCGGTTGATTAGCTTGTTACAATTGCATGGATGACGGGTAATACACCTCCGATCATGTTTCTTAAGGCGTTCAAGCAAGTTACCAATTGGAAGTCTGCCAGTTTTCTTAAGCCTAACATCGAATACAATCATCCAAAACAACTATAAACAAACCATCAACCAATAATCAACATCTAGGTTTCATTACATCTAAGCAAACACAAGAAAAAACTAGCCTAGCATGTTAAAAAGAAGAAAAGCATAAGATAGAATCACACAACACATAGACATATCGTATGATTATTGGAAAACTTATCTTCAATTGAACATGGATGGAACAAGGGTTGAAACCCTTATTATTACAGAAAATTTGTTTAGGGTTTTCACAAAGAAGCTCTCCAAAAGTTCCACACTTAATGAATGAAAATTAGAAAACTATATATAGATTTTACACCTTAATGGCGTCACGTTTTAGCTTCTTATGCCGTCAACTCGCGCCAAGATAAAATTCGTATTGCCTAGACCCACTTCTGACGCCGTCATGTGTAAATTTACTCTGGGCTGTCACATGTATTTTGACCCTGACGGCCTTGCTGACGCCGTCAGGCCAAATTGCCTTGGAAATGTTCTGGGCCGTCATGTGTATTTTCCACATCCACCTCTTTTGCCACTCTTGACGCCGTCAGTTGCATTTCCTTGACGCCGTCAGGTACTGTTCCCAGCAAGGATTTTGAGACTTTGTCGTTTTCTTCACTTTTTCGCTCTAAAAACGTCCAAAATGCTTCCTTTTGGAAATTTCCTCTCAAAAGTACCTAAAATGACGAAAGGAACGATTTAGGGCAATAATTGATCAAATAATTACGAATTCGGGCTTAAATGACCCCCCCAAAAGTGGTACACTTTTCGCCTTATCAATACTTATGGGGATTTGTAATGAAACACAGTGGGAATATGTGTTAAGATATATTGGGGAAATGTGTTTTAGCACTATGCTAAGACATAGTGAGGATAGCTAAGACATAGTAGTGATAGCTAAGGCATAGTGGTGATAGTTAAGGCTGAGTGATGATAGTTAAGGCATAGTGGTGATAGCTAAGGCATAGTGATGATAGTTAAGGCAAAAAACTTACCCTGAAAAGTGCTATATAGATAGGATAAGTATAGATAACCTATGTGAGTTTTGTGAGATGTTACATGAATTGAGAGACTTTATTCATAGACTCGTCCTAAGCATCTTGAAGATGACTCACTAAGCAACTGTTCACTTAGTGACTTGAATGCGTTAATGTTTTCCACCACTTAGGTTAATTTGTGTTCAAATCCTTGTTTTACGAGACTTGGGTACTAAATGAACCCAACATATATCACGCACCAAATTATGCCTGAACTTCACGCACCTTTATTATTATTATTATTATTATTATTATTATTATTATTATTATTATTATTATTATTATTATTATTATTATTATTATTATTATTATTATTATTATTATTATTATTACTATTATTACTATTATTATTATTATTATTATTACTATTATTATTATTTATTATTATTATTATTATTATTATTATTATTATTATTATTATTAGTTTTATTATTTTTATTATTATTATTATTATTATTATTATTATTATTATTATTTGAACATAGAATATGAGCAGTATTAGCTATTTTCATATCTTTTATCAATATAAAAGAAAAACCAAAAAGTGAAAAATGAAATTTAAAAACTTAAACTAATAAATGAAATAGTGAAAATTTAAAATAATAAAGGAAATGTAAAAACTTCAACTGATGATTTAAGAACATTTACGTACCAATTTTACTAACACACACGAAGGGATCAATCCCCGCTCTTCATCTTTATTTAATCTAATGGCTAAGATTAAACATAATAATTACACTACAAAGGCATTTTCATCAATATATTTAAACGATATTTTAAAACTCCCCCTCATTTTTACACACATAAAATGTGTGTTTTTTCCTCCAGCATTTTCACTGTGTATCACTTAACACCATAATTGGTTATTCCATATTGATTATTATACCTCTTAAATTCTTAGATAAGCCGAAACACTCCAACAACAAGTATAAAAATGCAAACACATATTTTGTTAGAACTAATAAGTTGTTTATACATATTTCAAAAAGCATAAGTTGTTTTAAACACTAATCCCAAACACCTCCCTAAAGCTATTTAGATGGGTGGATAATGATATTTGTGGTTTCTGTTGTTTTTGTTATGGACAGGACAATAGGGGAGGGTGTCTAATCATGGAATCTAGTATAAAAGGGAAGAGGTTTTGAGACAACATGTCAAAAACGATACCAATTTGGACTTGTGTGTTGAATGGTGATATTTTGAATTATAGAAACAAGGATGGGGCCAGTAAGTACACGAGGCCACTAAATCAAAATCGGAATCATCTTTACATCTTCCTCTCTTGGTCCCTGATACAGAGAATGCGATGATTGAATCTAAATTAGATGGATGTGTCGAGCAGATGGAAACTAGTGGAGACGATATATATTCCATCTCGTCTTTACTAAAAAAACCTCCTCAATCGCTATGGATATAAAAAATCATCATATGATTAAACGAAGTTCCTGATTATGATTCTTGGCATTTCACGCCCATAATAATTATTTATATATCTACCTCAAGTGAAATCTGAATGAAATGAATGAAACGGACATGAAAATCTTGTTACTTTGACTAGTGTATGAAATCTAAATGAAACAAAGTTCTGCTAAGGAAGAGGATTGTATGAAATCTAAATGAAACGGACACAAAGTTATCCATCTGCTACTCTTGTTTTAGAACTCGACGGTTAGTATTTCCTTTCACCTGTTACTTGTATGTCAATAGGGAGCATATTGCCCTTTTCAATATTTTTATTAAGCTGATAAATTTTTACATGAGGCCGTATAGTTAGGATTACATATCGATGTAGACTAGAATTTCTGAATTAACTTCCCTGTAGGAAACTGTTTTTGGTTATAAACTTTTACGTTGTTTTGCTATGATTTCATTCTTTAAGATAAAATGAGATCTATAAAGCAAATAGGCTCATACTTGTGCCAACTTTGTGTCGGAAGATGACCAAATAAAAAAAGGTTTAAGTAACATTACAAATGACATAACCTCTTTCATTTGTATGCTTGCACCTTTGACATATACTTGTAATATAATTTTTGGAACATTAATGTGTATGGTCTCGGTAACATATGAACATATTTATTCCATCTAGGACTCATCATTATGCAAACATTACTTTGAATCTTCAATACATTTTATTCAAATTTTAACTTAGTAGATAAATTTATATCTTTGTTATATCTTTAGGTTGTTGTTGATGATATGAATGATATAGTTAAATGAAGACTTGAGTACTGATGATTAAATCAGTATTGCCGCCTTGCCTTAATTCATGTTGTATATATCTTGTTTATGTTGGGCAAATATTAATGACAATAAATTTGTGACACAGTTTGTGAAAATTTAATTAGTTTTGCTGATTTCATCTTTTTTATTTGTCTGCTAGAATCTAAGGTGGCGCGTAACAATGAAGTTAGAAGTGGATGCATGTTTACCAAATCGTCCATCAAGCAATAAGGTTGATAATCTGTAGCGATTGATAATTTGTTACTTATGCACTAAATATACTAAAACACTTGAAATCTTGATGAATGTAAGTGTTCTTCTCTTGCACTTGGATTGACACAATGTTTGGATAACTTTAGAATGAAATCAAACAAGGTTATGATCAAAGAAATGTTGCTAGTATGTGTAGAAACGTTAACAGAAAAATCAATGAAAAGAGGTGAGCTAAAATGTGAAATATTTTCCACTATTTATAGGACAAGAAAAACTGTGTCTAACGGCTAGACGGTACTCTTTCTTTGAATAAAACACTTATATTAATTAGAAAATATTTTGTCTAATTAATCTGAGTAAAAATGTTGGTGTCATATTTAAAATAAAAATATTTCTTTGATCATTTACAAGGTTTGATGTTCATTATTCATACATTTTTGGTGTTGAGATGGAGTTTTACAACTAAAAACTTTGTTTACTTTTAACTTTTATGTAGAATATTTTTATGTTTTGTTATTATCAAAAAGTTGAGAAAACGAATAATGCTTTTAGACATTATTTGTATTAACAGTTTAGATGTGAAGCAACATAGTTTAGATGTGCACCTGAAAGATATTTTATGGGTGTAAGTTTGAGGAGCGTGTTGGAATATCTCGTTCAGACTTACATTTGTTAAGAACATGGGGAAAACCTATATAATTTAAAGTCTATTATGTGTAACTCCTTTGTGGAGGACTTGTATTCTGTAGTTTTATTATGTAGGGGCTAAGCTTTAACATTGCAGCATATAAGGAATGCGATAGGGTTTGGATGGTTGCAGTCTTATTCGTTTCTCTATCTCTCGCACACATACATCTAGTTTTTCTCTCATGGTTTTCTAAATTTTTCTCTTGTAACCGTCTGGTTGATCAAAAGTTTTGATCCACCATCTTCATACATCTAAGTATTGTAGTGAGGTTATTGTTAAGTGTTTCTGTATTTGTGATAGCACATGTTTTGTGGACTATTTTTTCTTATTTCTTGTAATGTCTTAAAGTAATAAATTGAACTAAGGGGTGGTTGGTTGAGTTCATTGATACATGTTTTATTATTTGAACAAACTTCTAGAAAAAAATCAAGCGAAAATTTCATCAAGACCAATTTTTAAGAGCAACCTTTTTAAACAACTCTCCGCACATGATTCTCTTTACTTGATTAACCATTCTCTTGACAAGAAATCAAAACGGTCTGAGATTGTGGTGTTGATAAAGCACCCCAACAGAATGTGTTTACATTCAAGTTTATCAAGAAATATTGAGAATTCTCTCCTTTGACATTACCACTTTAGCTAAATAATAATAATAATAATAATAATAATAATAATAATAATAATAATAATAATAATAATAATAATAATAAATGAAAGCTCGGGTCACATCACAAAAGGGTGCAACTCCTCTTTTATTACTTTTATTAATAAGATGGATGACATGTTACATATAAATGACTTTAGATCCATAAGTCTGTAGGTTGTCAATACAAGATCATTATAAAGATCCGTGCAAATCTCCTTGATTTAGTTCTTCCTTCCCTAGTAAGTGATGTTCAAATGTCACTCCTTAAGGGTCGATAGATCGTTGATGTTCCTTTAATGGTTAAGGAGACTATCATATGGCCTAATAAATACAAAAAACTGCTTTTACTTCTTAAAGTGGACTTTCAAAAAGCCTTTGACTCATTAAGTTGGTCCTTTCTCACTTCCGTTATGGCACAAATAGGTTTTAGTGAATAATGGTTGAAGTGATCTTGCCTAGGTTCCACTTATGCTTTGGTTCTAATTAATAGTTCTCCAACTAAATATTTCAAAATCCACCGGGCTCTTAGAAAAGGTGACATTGTTTCTCCTTCCTCTTTAGATCGGCGATTGAAGCTCTTAGTGTTGTGTTTTTAGAGGCTAGAAGCAAATGTATCTTTAGAGGTATAGAAGTAAGAAAAGATAAGGCCAACTTATCACACCTCCAATTTGCGGGATGCACTCATTTTGGGATAATGGTACATTCACAATGCAAATAGCCTTTCAAAAATTCTCACTTGCTTCCATTTAGCCTCCGGACTCAAGCTTAATTTCAAGAAAAGTAAACGTTTTTGGTCATGGATTTTCTACGTTTATTGTGAATTTCATTTCCACCACTATTGGATGCCAACCATCACAACTCCCTTGTGTTGGTCTCCTGGTGTAAGCATGTTAAAATGAGAAAATTGAACTCTTTTGACCAATAGATGCCCCGAGTGACTCTTTACTTGTAACACTCCCATTTTTCACTGATCACAGTGGATAAAGTGTTTGAGGTATTACTTCATAGAATCACAGATGCAGTAATAGAAAACGACTCGAAAAGAGACGTTTTGAAAATTTAGTTATCATTCATAATTATCAGAGTTTTAATTATAAAAGATGTACTTTTATTTTGTTGAGGTCCTAAAAATGTAAGTGTTAGGTTGGTTGTGTTTGAATGATAACCATGAAAAGTCCTCCGAGTTCAGTACCTCCTTCCGCCATAGGTCCATAGAAGTAATATACCTAGAATACATATTTAAAAGTCAACACTAGGTGTTGAGTGAGAATCATAGGTTTAGGGGTTAGTGAATACAAGTTCCCTGGGTTCAGTTGCTACACCCATCTGGGAAAATGCAGGTTTTTGTGATAATTGTGATGCATGCACAATTATCAAGAGTTTAGTAGGTTGTACTAAGCTCATGAATCACACCTTAACGATCCGGGTCATGTGGGCTGCAGACCCAACATGAGGGGATAGAAGGATAACTTGCCAAAGTTAAACCTTGAGTGGATTCAAATATAGTACTTATTGGTACCACCTAGTGGGGTGTTAATACCAACGGGAGTTGTCAAACTCCAATAGATCTATCAACTATATTTGCGTTCCTTTGGATAAAACGTCCCAAATGATTAGATTCATGAATTTTGGTTATGTAGTGGTGGCTGTTAGTTTACTCGTGCAAACAACCAAAGAAAAAGACTTGTATTCGGTTTTAAGTAAAGCATTTAGCATGTATCCCCCTTACAGGGTTTATAAAAGCATTTAGAGTGAAAGTTTAAAAAGATGTAAGGCTATGAAGACTCACCTGGGTATAGAGTAATCTAAGTAATGCAAATAGTGACTCGGGAACTAGACCGCCTTAATCACGTATCCTAGTGTGTTGTTGTTGATTTTGCATGTATGTCAAGCTTTAGTTATCATGTTTATGTTTCTTAAGTTATTGTTTTTAGGTTTGTTAATATTTTAGATATAACATAACACCGTTCAGGCCATTGTAATTCAGAAGTATATGACTCCTCACATGAAGCTCCCTACTATTGTATTATGTTATCAACATAATACCGTTCGGGCCATCATAATGCAGAAGTTAATACTCCTCACACAAAGCTCCCTATTATTGAGTTATGTTGTTATTAGGGTTTAGTTATAATCATATCACCATTCGGGCCATCATATCTCAGAAGTATATGCAATAATCGTTCGAGGAGTCAGGGCACTTTAATTCGTAAACCCAACAAACTCGTCAAAAAATGAAATATCCACATAGTACTCCTTGCATGAAGCTCCCTAGTATTGTGTTATGCTTCTAACTTTATTTAGGTTTTATACTGATATGGTATTTTCACTTTTTACCCTTATAGTTAATATATTTATGTTTTCTACCCTAAGTTTTATATTACTATATTACTTATACTAATAACTATCTATACTTGACACAACTAGTCCCTAGACTTCTATATTTTATGTAATTAATCTAAGACTCCTAAGTTTTCTATATCTACAATTTTAGACCTTTAACTTTATACTATTTACATTTTTAGTCCTTTTTAGTTTATACTTATGTTATTATCTATCCTAGGGTTTTAATATTATGCAAAACTAGTCTTACTACTTATAACTTCTAGGTAATGTCAAAAACAGTCCCTAGACTTTATAATTTCAGGAATTTATGATATATACCCCTATGCATGTAAACTATTGCAAAACTAGTCCTAATATGCATGTAATTTATATTTTATCTAATATTTAAGTTTTCTAGCCTATGTTTTACTTATTTTAACTTATTTAAGCTATGTTTAACTAGTGTATGACCTAAATTAACTACCTATAGCATGCATGCAAGTATACAACTCGATCTAGGGTTTTAATACGTAAACTAGCAAGTAAAATGGTTCTAGGCTCATGCAAGGGTATCTAAGCTATCTAGGGCATCCTAAATCTATCCTAAGACTATACTAAAGCTAAATTAACTAAATGTAAGACTTACTTGGCTAGGGGGGTTTACGTGGGTGAAAACTAGGGTTAGGGTTTTCTAGGGCTTGTACGACTTCAAACCACACAACGCGACCAAGGCCTAGCTATACGTTCCCTACTGCTTCTAATGACTTAGTACTATAGAAATGTGAGGTAGAGAGGAGGGGGAGAGGTGTGGAGAATAAATTAGGGGATGAGCAAGCAGAGCTAGAGGGGGGTTGTGGCAAGTCTAATGGTGACAAAGATGAGCTAGGGAGGTAGCTAGGGGGCTGCCTAGGCCGGTTGTGGTGTAGAGAGGCCGTGGGAGGCAGTTTGGTGATAGCAGCTTACAAGGAGGTGATGCACCTCCTTGCTTGGGTGCTTGGAGGTGCTTGTAAGCTGCCTAGGGTGTTTAAGGTTGGTTTAGGGTGATTAGGGGTGATTAGGGGTGGTTTACTGGTCGATTAGGGGAGGTTTAGGGTGGATTAGTGGTGATTAGAGGTGGATTAGCCAAGTAGGTGATGCACCTACTTGTGTGTGTGCTTAGAGGTGTTAGGGTGTGTGCTTGGGTATGACTAAGGTGTTAGGGTGCTAGGTTGAGGTGTTTAAGGTGCTTATGTTTAGGTTTTACTAAGTTTTAGTTAAGTTTAGACCTAGTTTCTACTTACTATGTGTTTAATGTTTTACCTAAGGTTTAGTGCCTAAATTAAGTTCCTAAGTGTATCTAGTTACTAATCCTAAGACCTAAAGGGTTTATTCTAAGTGTGGGTAACCTATGGGAAAGTTTTGGGAAGGTTTGACCTAGTTTTGTAACCTAAATGACCTAAGTGGGTTTAGTGAGAGACTAGGGTTTATCCTATGATTTTGTGCCTAAGTTAGTGTCCTAAGGGTATCAAATAACTATTCCTAAGTTCTAAAGGCTTAGACTAAGTGGTAGTGACCTATGGGGATGTTTTGGGAGGGTTTAGACCTAATTCTAGTTATCTATGACCTATTTATGGTTTAGGGCTTAGGCGGCTTGTATCTAAGTTCTAAGGGTTCTATTCTATAGCCTAATAGTCCTAATATATCCTAATATTCCTAAAGATACTCTTACTTAAGCCTTGAACACATTCTTACTAGTTTAACTTAGCATATAGATTCAGATAAGCACATAATCCTACTTAAGTTTTAGTTTAGGGTTTATTAGGGTTTTGTGTTATGTTTAGTGTTTTAGATTGGTGTATTACTTATTATGGTGTTGTTATGAGTTTATGCTTGACATACCTGGGGTTTATAGGATGTGAGTGTTGAGTTATTTGGCTTGTGTAGATACGTGAGTAGGTCTAGTGAGTCATGCAAATAGTAATGTATATAAAAAGAAAAAAAAAATTACCTGTGAAATGCCTACTATAGGTATTTGTAATGGGAATGATAGTAATGGGCTTTTGTGGGTTGTTATATTACTTGAAGGCCAAGAGACTCTCTTTTTGAGGTAGGATAACATGCATTAAATCAGTTCTTAGAAGTCTTGGAGTTCATTACTTCTCATCTTTTAAAGCCCCAAAAACCGTTTGAAGATAAGAAAACTCCTTGGGTGGCTGGCTTCGGACAAAGTTATTTCATCACTGAATCATGGTGGGCTTGGTATCGGTGGTTACGGTATACTAATCAAGTTTCACTTTGCAAATGATGGTGGAGATTCCACAACGAACCGGTCACCCTTTCAGTTTAGATAACTCTTTCAATTCATCGTAGCGATGGTAGCTTACTTAATAGTTCTCTATATTTTTTCCTATTTTCTATCTAAAAAAAAAAAAAAAAAAAAAAAAAAAAAAAAAAAAAAAAGAAAAAAGAAAAAAAAGAAAAAAAAAGCTTCATCATCTACATTTACAAAAATCAAACACTTACATCACCACCACCTCACTCACCGGATCAAAACCCCATAAACTGGTCAGCCACCATCGCTACCACATGCCCCCACGCGCCACCTATACGAGGAAGATTTTCTTGCTATCTCGGCGAATTACCGGCGATCCACACTGCCTGGACCACCATCGCCGGCGAGTGGAGGTTCCCCACCATCTTCCGAGCCGGATTCAAGCTGCTCTGCCGCCTTAGTCACCGACGGCCGCCGGAATCTGAAGCCACCGCCACTGCCGATCACCGGAATTTTTTCTGGCAGTTGATTTTTGATTTAATTTTACTTTCTTAACTATTTTTTTTACTATTCTTTCTCTCTTTTGGCACGTAGCTCTTTTTCTCCTGGTTTATTTTTTCTTTGCTTGTTGCCTTCCTTTTTTGCTTTTTACTACCTATTCTTTTCTTTGCTTGTTTGTCGTTTCCTTTCTGTGTGTTAGGTTGTGCTTTTTTTCCTTTTTTCTTGCCTCTGGTAGTGTTTTGTTGCTTTGTTTAGCCTTGGTTTTTGCTGGTGCGTGGTTTTGCTTGTGCGCGCTTGTCCCCCTGTTGTAGCTTTTGTGCCTTTCTCTTGGTTGTAGTTTGTTCGGGTTAGGATAGACGATTTGGTTAGTGATGGTCACCTGAGGTCATGTCTTGCTGGATTAGGTGGAATACGTGGGGTAGGCGGAGTAGACGGAGTAGGCGGAGGTAGGGGTGTAGGGGTTATGATAGGGTAGCAGATTTTTGTAGGATTAGGGTGGGTTGTTGGAACGTTGGGTCTTTGACCGATAAGCTCTTTGAGCTGGCTGATGTGTTGGGGAGACATAAGGTTGACATAGCGTGCTTCTAGGAGACTAGATGGAAGCGTTCTAGCACGAGAGAGGGAAACGGCTACAAGCTGTGGTACTCGGGCTCTAGGACCGCGAGAAACGGAATTGGAGTTATTTTGGCAGCGGGGCTCAAGGATAATGTAGTGCAAGTGACCCGGAGTAGCGATAGGATCATGGCGATTACTTTGGTTATTGATGGGGAGACCGTTAATGTGGTCAACGCTTATGCACCACAGGTAGGCCGGAGTGAAGCGGAGAAGAAGAGCTTCTGGGACTCTCTCGCCGAGCTAGTTACGGAGTTCCCGTTGGACCAGCGGTTGATTATAGGGGGCGACTTGAACGGCCATATTGGAGCGGGAGCGGATGGGTACGCGGGGCTCCACGGAGGATTTGTCTTTGGAGTTAGGAATGAAGAAGGTCGTTCGACTCTAGAGTTCGATACGGCTCACGACTTGGTAGTAGTGAACTATTTCTTCAAGAAGAGGGATGTTCACTTGATCACCTTTCAAAGTGGGGGTCACAACACCCAGATTCACTTTCTGATGGTGCGAAGAAGTGATCCTAGAGCATGTAAAGACTGCAGGGTTTTCCCAGGCGAGATATGCTTATCGCAACACAAATTGTTAGTATTTGATACTCTTTTCGAGAGGCAAAGACCAAGGAGAGTGGCGACCGGGTTGTCGAGGATTCTTTGGAAGAAATTGAACGGGGAGGCGGCAGAGTCGTTTAGAGTGAAAATCATAGAGGGACATTCTACTCGGGCGGAGGACTTGTCCGCTAGAGATGTAGACCAGATATGGAACACTCTTGCTGGCATCATTAAAGACGCGGCAAAGAATTCCCTTGGGGTGGCTAGCGGGGCGGCGAGGACCTAGAGTACCAACAGGGAATCTTGGTGGTTTGGCGAGGAAGTTCAATCTAAAGTTGCAACGAAACAAGCCAGGTTCAGAGAGCTTCTCGCGTGCCGAGAGGGCGAAAAAGCTAACATTACTGCAGTTGAACAGGGGTATAAAGTAGCTAAAAGAGAAGCAAAAAAGGCAGTAGCCCAGGCGAAGGACAGAGCTTGCAAAGATTTGTACAAGAAATTAGACTCCAAAGAGGGGGCTAATGATATATTCAGGATTGCTAAAGCCATTGAGAAAAGAGGAAGGGATTTAGGAAAAATTAAATATATCAAAGATGAAGGCGGTCGGACCATTGTGAACGAAGAGGAGATTAGGAAAGATGGGGAGAGTATTTTTCCTCTCTTTTCAATGAAGGAAGTTCCGACGGAACCGGGGAAGATGGGAACCCTAGCCAACGAACAGAGTGCTACTATTCTAGGATTAGCCAACCAGAGGTGAAGGTTACACTACAGAAGATGGGAAGAAACAAAGCAGTAGGGCCAGACCAAATCCCCATAGAAACTTGGAGGTGTTTGGGGTACGAGGGGGTAGAATGGCTTACATGCTTATTCAACAAGATTTTCTCCAGTGCTAAGATGCCAGAAGAATGGAGACTCAGTGAAGTCATCCCCATCTACAAGAACAAGGGGGATGTGCAAGTGTGTAGCAACTACAGGGGGATTAAGCTACTTAGCCACACCATGAAACTTTCGGAGAGAGCTATTGACAGGAGGCTGATAAGGGAGATGAGTGTGTCTGAGTACCAATTTGGTTTTATGCCAGGAAGGTCAACGATTGAGGCTATTCACCTTCTAAGAAGTCTCATGGAAAAGTATAGAGAAAGACAAAAGGACTTGCATATGGCGTTCCTTGATCACGAAAAGGCATGTGATAGTGTCCCATGAGAGTTAATTTGGAGAACTCTTATTGATAAAGGAACCCCGACGAGGTACGTGAGAGTCATTAAGGATATATACGAGGGGGCTAAGACCAATGTACGATTGGTGTGTGCTTATTCACACACCTTTTCCTCACAAAATTAAGACTAAAACAGACACAAACTAACCATAAATGCCAAAGGTATTGTGTTTTTGTGCTTGTGGTCGTGCAGGAACGGATATTTCAGAAAAAGGCATAAATCAAGCCAAAAAGGACAAAAACGAGCACAAGATTAGAAAACATGTCAAGAGCCAGAGCCAGGGAAGCAAATTACCATTTTTAAGATCAGATTGTCAAAATACACATTGGGGAATCAAAGAATGCCAGAAACAGTCCTTGGAGAAAAATTTCCAGAAATGGTGTTAGGAATACAAATATTCCTATTAAAGACTCGGTCACCTAAATATTTTAATAGCATTAAGTTAGCTCGTAGTTAGCTTAGTTATTAGTTAGAATTAGTTAGAGTAACATCGTGGAAGAAGGACGGGCCTTTACCCACTGTATGCCTGATCCACAGCCCGGGTGTGGGCATTTTTATCTTTTTTGTATGACACTATAAATACCCCTCTCCACATGTGGAGAGGGTTGGACCTTCTCATTCTCTAACCTAATATTACATCTTTTCCTTCCAAGGTTCCAAACTTTCTTTTCTTTTCTTCCTCCTTCTAATTTATACGCCACCAACACCACCATGCACCTCATGTTTGTGACTTAAATTGTATCCTACAATTGGTATCAGAGCCAAGGTTTCATCTTAGGGCCTTGGTGAATCATATTTGGTGTGGTTTAGTGTGGTTTTGTGAGTTAGTAGTGTTTCTCTTGAAAACATCTTGGTTTGATCTATCTAGTGTTAGTTGACATGTTAGAGATGTACTTTTATGATCACTTGTGTTTGTACTACATTATTTCTCAGCTGGTTTCGCCATATCGTACGTATTTTTGAGGTTTAGATTGTGTTTGGGTCGTTACTCTTGTCTGCGGTTTTCTCCACTGGTTTATTTCTTGACTGTGGTTTGCTACTGGATCCTGCGGTTTACTAGTTAGCGATTACTATTCTGGGTATAAGGACAAAACGTAAGGAAAGTGACTGTTTTTGGAGTTTTGTGAACTGCATTTTGCTTTAGCGATTTGGTGATCTGCGGTTAAGTACTTGAGGTTTGCTACTGTAGTTGGTGTCTTTCTGCGTTTACCTCATTAGAAGTTTACCTCGTTTGCGGTTTACTCAACTTGCGGTTTACTTGTAATTGCGATTTGCTCCCAGCATTTTACTCACCTTGCGGTTTGCCAACTTTGCGTTTTGCTCCTTGATTGCGACTTATTCACCTGTTTTTGCGTTTAACTCTCATCTGTGTTAATCTCAGTATGGCGGTTACCTGTACTTAGCATTTTGCTTAGTTTTTAGCGATTATCTCTTATTTATTAGCAATTAACTAAGTGGTGAGATTCGTGTGATAGGTGAATCATTTTGCAATTAGTGAACTGTTGTAACTTAAGTCGTTTTGGCTAATCTAATTGTGATCTGACGTTGTGAGTTAACCCTTACGATTTGACTAATCTCAATTGGATATATTGTAACTTGACTTGTCACAACTTGACACCTAGTGTAAACTGTTACCCACCTGCTTCATCATGATAACTTCCCCTAATTCAGTAATACCCGACATTCTCAAGTTATACGACATGGTTGATGTACCGTTGACTTCTAATCTTTCTCTACAAATGAACGGACTTGTACCTGATAATGCTTCAATGGTACATTCGTGCTCGGATTCTCAAGAGAATGTGATTCATCAACCAAGTAAATTAGTTGACTATGCAAGGGAATGCCACATTGAATGCTTTCGACTGCTTCACTCACATCTCTCTGTACTGTTAGAGGGTAATGGATTCAAAATGGGGTTCAAATGTGCATTTACAACTCTCTTCGGTCAAGATGTTCAAACTTTCACAGACATAATGATTCTTAATTTGGATCAATTACGACAACCACCGGACCAAGAAGAATCCTTCCAATACCTGATCCTTAGCTGCCCTCTGTGTGCTCAGCAAACAACTGCAGAGGTTCATAAATTCAAAATCTGCTATGATATATGACTACGACAGTTAGATGACTATGAAGTGTTTTGCTGACCACACGGAACTTGATGTTGACACATTCAGAGACATGCTACTCCAACTCTTGGATAAGGTTAAGGAGTACATTGAGGAAAAGGCAAAGCACGAACTGGAGTATGAAGACCGGGTAAAGACACATAGGGTACAATCAAGTGATGGTATTGATTATTTGGGTATAGCATTGGATGTTGAGTCAGTCATCACTGAATGCATGGATTCGGAAGCTGACAAGATTGACACTACTGGCAAGTTAGTGACGTGTGCTATTGATGATAAGCTCAGACATGTGCATGTACTTGACTCAAGTGATAAGGTATCTTTAATTGATCAACATAATATGCTCTCTAATGAAAGTCAGCATACAGATCAAATTAAACCTAGTTATGACACAAATCTGTTGGAAAAGACCGACAGTTTAACTCAACAAATATGTTGTCATAAAGGGGGAGAAAGTGATCTGTATGATGAAAGTTCTAGGCTTAAGGCTGAGTTTTCTAAGACAACAGAAGAGGACATGGTTGAAAAAGAAACTTTTAATCAACTTCTAAAAAGATTTTCACAACTTGAAAAACATTGTATTTCACTTGAAATTGAAATTCAACAGAAAGAAGAAAGTCTTCAAAGTTGCAAACCTTGTCTGAATTCGGAATTGCCTGAACTTAGTGAATATTTTGTGATAAACAATTTGATAACTCAGTTACAAGACAAGGACTTAACGATCAACAGCCTGAAAAACCGAATTAAGATGTATGAGCAAAGTAATGAAGCCAGATGGATATATGACATTAATGAAACCGAATGCAAAATGGCTAAATTACATATGGAAAACAAGACTTTGAAAGTGCAATGTAAAGAACTGTGTGACTCAATCAAAGAAATAAAAGCTAAGAATGTCAATCTGACAACCTCTCAGTTAACTAAACACAATGATTTCATTGCTCAAATTCTGACTAAAAATCCCACAATTTCTGGTGTACAAATTGTGCCAAGTAATGTGACAAGGATTCAAATGAATCCTAATCTTTCAAAACCATCTATCTTTGGGAAACCAGTTTTAAAAACAGTTGGTAATCATTCTACCATTAGACAACCAAATGCTTTTATTTCTGAAAGACCAAAATTCTCAAAAGCTCGGTTTGTCTCCCAAGTAGATGAGAAACGTGTTTTGATTAAATCTGTGGATTCAGAACTTAAATCTCATAATCAATTGGTCAACACTCAGGTTAAGGTTCTGAATCATAAATCAAATGGGAAAAGTGTCACTTCATATGCCGGAAATTCCCTGCCTACTAGGATCCAAAATGCTCACAAACCTGAAATGCCTTTAAGACATAGACTAAGGAAAACAGATAACAGAACCATTCATCATAAGAGTGTCACTATGCATGAAATACCATACAGGCTTAGATCCTCATTTATATGGGTACCAACGGGAAGGATATTCATGATGAATGGTAACAAATGGTCACATGTATGTAAGCTTTCATCTATTAATACGAAAGACATAGAATTTTCAAATGGCTTAAATGACAGCTTTAAGAAAGTCCATGTGTGGCGACCAAAGGCACTGATATCTCCCACGGTTGGAGACATGTTCACTCTTAAGTGATGTATTGGACTCCTGTTTACTTCTACTCAGGACTCTCTCTTCACCTGTCACTAATTGAATAAAACCTAGTGTTTATTCTGTTCATATTTCTGGTATATAATTTGCTTGTTTTGCATACATTTATCTTTGTCTGTTTTGTTCCACCTATCATGTATAGGTCTTACTTGTCTTGGTATCTCTCTTGTGCGTTTCCCCTCTAATATGCTGCTATATTTGTGATGATGCTTCTAGATTTTATATGGTCCGTGTTATTGCCTAGCCGAAGGTCATAATGTGTACTTCATGTTGATTACTTTGTGATATTTTTCATTTTTGTATCTCAAGGGACTGTTTTATAAATTGTGTTTATTGTCTTCTAGGAGGTGTGTAGGTACAGGGACTGGTTTTGTCATTTGTCCTAAATGTTTCCCTCATATAAATCTTTTTTCTTTTTCTTCTTGCGGTTTAGTCTCATTGGCAGCGTATTCTTTTCTTACTACTCTCCATACTCTCGACCTATTCGCTAAGTGTCATCGTTTAGTTATCTCCTAGGTTGGTTTGATTACTTCCTTAGTTATCTCCTAGTTATATGTCATCTCACATGTTGCACATTGCATATTATTTAGGTGGTGGGCTTCGTTGATCATGTCACGCTTGATTGTTAATCAACAATAGGTTAGCTTGTGATCATTTATGACTATTTGTTTGTTAACGATTACATCTTTATTTGTTCTTGATCTCAAAATGGGACATTCGAGGCATAGAAGTGTTGAGAGTAGGATTAGTAGCATAAGTTATTGTGCTTCTTTTGGGATGTTGCAATTGGAATAGAGCTTGATCGTTGTTGATTCTATCACCCCCAGTTTATCTTGTGAATGTTTATTAAGTTTTAGTTTGATCGCTTATTATGTGACTGCCTGCGATGTGATATTCTTGATTGCGGTTAGTGCTAATTCTTTGTTGCAGTCTCCTCAATATTGCTCTTAACTGTGATTATATTGTATTGCGGTTAACTTGCACTATGGTTACCTTTTTCTAGCGATTAACTTAGTTTGCGTTGAACTAGTCCTGTGTTTAATTCGTCTTGCGATTAGCTCACCTAGCGGTTACCTCAACTTGCGGTTGACTCATCTAGTGATTAACTCGCCCTGTGGTTAACTTGCCCTGCGGTTAACTTTTTCTGCGGTTAAACCATTTTTGCGTGCTGTGTGTTTGATGTTAGTCTTATTGCGATTCTCTAAATATGTGGCTATTTCTTTGCGTTTATCTCTGATTGTGGTTTATCTTGTCTTGCGGTTATCCCTGAATGGCAGCATGTTTTGTGAGGTTTATCTCTATTGTAGCAACCGGGTTTTCTAGTGATTCCTTGTTCATATATTAAAAAGTACAGATGTGTTGTGCAAATTGTATGCTTCATGCCATTGATCGTTTGAGGTATATGTGATCTACCATTGAATTACTCGTTAGATGACACTGTCCTCTCTATTTGCTCATGTGTGCTAATTATCTTGTCTCCATCTATCACGGCTCTCATGTGGATCTGTCGATATCATCTTGTGAAGTGATATCATGGATTCGCTTATAACTGACGTGTTTAATTCCTTGGGTTTGTTTTTCTGTGGTGACTTGTGTTAAGTGCAGATACTATGGCAGAGTCTAATATTGAAGGATCATCGGCTCCACCAGTTTGTTCTGACAACGATATCCTTCCTTTCAACAAATGGGTAGCTATTGGGAAGAGTAACTGCTATGTGAAGGCTGACAAACCTCATAACCATCCCATATTCCGAATGGCTCTAGATATACTTAAGCACACTACATTCTTCAGAGCCTTCACTGCATCTGCAACAATTCCATCCATTTACATACAACAGTTCTGGAATACCATCTGCTATGACAGGGCTACCAACACTTATAAATGTCAGCTGGATGAACACTGGGTGAACATCACTAAGGAAAATCTTGGTAGTGCACTTCAAATACTGCCAACTGGTGACAATGTGGAGTACACTCCCCCGCCTAATCCAGCTACCTTACTAAGCTTTGTCAATGAACTTGGGTATCCCACTCATGTCTCAACACTATCCATAGTCATCACTCACGACATGTATCAACCATGGAGAGCCATCGCAAGTCTCATTAATTTGTGTCTGACGGGTAAAACATCGGGCTACGAAAGACTCAGAGCTCCATCTCTACAAATCCTCTGGGGTGTTGTCAATGGGAAGGATGTCAATTTTGTTGAAAGAATCTAGGAGGAATTCACTCAGTCTATTCACTCGCTTCTCAAAGATAAAGCAAATCTTGAGGCAAATAAAGATGGAAAGAAGAGATCCGCCAAGCTTCTCATTTCAAGCATTCGATTCACAAAGCTTATTATGTTAAGTCTCCAACGAACTCTTAACTTTCACCCAAGAGAAGAATCGGCTCTACATCATACCTCTGATGAAAATCCAGTAGGATATCTCAAGTATAATGCTAAAAGTACTGGCGAAATAATCTTTGGTATGGATATTCCCAATTCTCTACTCACTCGTGATATACTTACTGCACCATACTATGGGGAGTATATTAAACTTCGAAAGCAAGTCGGGAAGCATCGGCTAGTGAGCATTCTCTGTTTACCACGTCTGACAAAATTTCATCAAAGAAACGCAAGGGAGTGACAACCTCAGTTGCCTCTTCTGAAGGTACCAAAAAGGTTAAACGCACCACTGGGAGCAAAAAGCCCAGCTCCAAGAAACCTATGTGTAACACCCCAACCCGGCAAAGGGTTAAAATGCTACATTATGGTGTCTATCAGATACAAACAAAATAAACGCAAGTGGAAGATATAATAAATAAATAAGTCATGAACATCAAGACTTAACATTACAATTCTCCAACATAATATAAAAGAAATAAACTGAATCCACTTCCAACATAAGTAATAAAATCCTTCAACGAATGGGAAAAACTAAAAATAAAGGTAAGATAAATGTAGGTCTCTAAGCTCTACTCTCAGCACTCAAAACCCAGCATCCCGCTTAATACCTGCCGCATGGAAAAGAAAACGCGGCTGAGCTTAAAAAGCTCAATGAACAGATATAACAAACAAAAGGTATTAAGCAAAGCAAACGAACGGATCAAACGAATAATTTGAACAAATCATAAGCCAACGAATATAGCATCATAAGTAAATGAATGTAAAGCATAATCAAAGTAATCAGAATCAAACGAATATAAAGAATCAGATATATCTACCAGAGACACTCGAATAGATATAAGAAGTCAAGGAAAGCCACGAGCCGATCTACCAGAGACACTCGAATAGATCTCAAACAAATATCCACATAATCCGTCAATTCATAATTGCACAAGGAGGGGCGACCTCACATGTACCAAAAGTGAAAGGGGTACAAGGCACGTACAGCCAGTCACTACCTAATCATAACAAACAAAGCCTAGGATGCATCCATACACTCCCTGAATCAAACAAAATACACATGCCAGCTCATGATTGTACACATATATAACTAATTGGCCATAGTGCACATATATCAAACAAAAGGGAATGTCAGGGATCAATCACACCTCCTCAGAAAGTGTCATGCCAGTGGTGCCATCACCGACACGCCCATGGTACCTCCATGAGTAGAATAAAAACTCGGGCATAAGAACAAAATCATATCAAATAAAGCATATTCATAACAAATGAATCATATCATAATCAAACAGAATCTCAACCAGGAGATAGTAATCAGGTAATCAAACAAAATGGATAGTAACAAATCATATCAAAGTTCAAACAAAGGGAACATAGCAATGGCAAGGATCATAGTAAACATAGATTGAAGGGAATCTCTACTGAATAGAGACAGAATATCTATACCTTAAAAGCAAAGCAAAGCAATGAAAAGCAACGAACAGCGGACTAATCTCTCTTCAAAGGATATACACGAATATAATCAAGTATTACTTTATGTCTGATTGAATCAGGTTACTTATTTTAGTATGCTTTCAATTTTAAGTACGTTTTCCGTTTTAGTAATTTAATACTTTAAGGTTATAATGGCCAATATAATAGTTTGGGTTTTAAAATATCAATATTATGAGTTTAGGGTCTAAAATGTAAATTATCAAAATTAAATATTAAAAGTCAAATAAAATTATTTTAAAGTTTATTTTAATAAATTAATATTATGATAATAATTTTGGACCCCGTCATTATAATTTTATATAATTTATTAACGTACCCATGATCTTAATATTTATGCCGCGACGACCCAAGCTTTTTATAAAATCATGCAATCGTTATAACCCGACATCGAAACAATCAGATACCCTTGTGTTACCAATCAAGTCGCGACCCATATTACTTATTTTTATTTTGATTCACATTCAAAAGATTAAACTAAGATATGCATGCACTCTTTTTATTATTTCTGTTAAAACAATAAGAAACTGAATTATGTGTATGCCATCTCTTTAATTTGATACAATATCAACCCAAGTTACATGCATGCATATTTAACTACGTATTACAAAACTTGGCCGAAACGACTCGCACCGTCTTGGTGCCAGAAAATAAGCCGAATCAAAAACCTCTTTAACTACACGACACACTGCTCCATGCATGCATATATCTAATTCCTTTACTTGTGATATAACCTGTTATACATTTGTTATACATGTGACATTAATTAGTTCAATTTGTTATATAACCTGTTATATACTCTTTTTACTTTTAATTTGCCATACAACAATAATAGGGAAAACAGTATGTACTCTTCTCATTTTAGATTCGATATGATTAGTTTCCAAAACAGTTTATGTGTCGAATATGTGTAGGTCAAAAGCAAATATAAACAGATTTAAAATAACAATCTTAGGTCGACATGATTTTTCTTCTCAAATCGTTATTTCATGTGTCCTATCTATTCGTTTCATGCAATACCATTTATTAACTGATTCATAATATCCAGATTTTAGATCACAAATGCATGGGTCAAAGCGTGTTCAAAACATATTCTATAAACACAGTTTATAACTCGACTTATTGAGGTCTCCTTATATGATTTTATGGGACTTTCAATCGTATAACTTATGTATATGCATGTCGATCATTATAGGTTTTCAAAACAGGTTGTATACGTTTGTAAGAATCAAAATAACAAGGGAACGATGAGGTTATGAAGATACCTTGGGTCGAATAGAGAGCAATAACAAATCGGATCAAAACTTAACCAAACCGAATCGGAAAAAAAAAAAAAAAAAGAAAAAAACTCTCTTCTTTTTCTGTTTACCCACGAATCACGCACCTCGCGTCACCCACAATACGAGTCAAAACACCTTCTTGAGCCTTGAATAGGAACGAACAGGATGGTGGAATAAAGTAGCAGCCGTATGTTTTTGCTTTTAGGTTTTAGGGATATATTATGGATCGTATATTATGGGATTGTGATAACTTATTATACGCTTTGCAAAATAAAAGTTGTGATGGGTTGTACTTGGGTTGGAGGGCCGCGTATGTGGATGGGTGAGACCAAAGAAATACTTTCCAGATTCACTTAATGTATATCCTGTATAATTAGTTACATTTATATATTTGTATTTATTAAATTACAAAGAAAAATGTCCATATATATGTCCATATAAATGTCAAATGTGTGATCTTTATTACTTATTTCATATCATATGCTCCCATACTTAGGTTATATTCCAATATTAAATGTTTGAAATTTCGGGTGTTATACTATGACTAAGGAAAGTGATCCAGAAGATGCACCAAGCACTGTGCAAATGCCACTATCAAATGAAGAAATGGTTCAAATAGCAACTGCTGAAAGTCTGAAAGATGCGTACATGCCACCGGTGCCTCTAGTGAGTGGTGTTTGCATCAAAGAACTTGAATCTGACAAAGGGCAACAGTTGCAGCATGTAGAGGGTAAAGGTAAGGATGTCACTACAGAAGAACAGGCTGCACAAACATTGTTAAAAATCTCATCTCCTGCCTCCAAATCAACAAGCACTAAGTATATCTTCAAAAGACGTTCTCCTTGATCATCATCTGCCAAAGTGTCTCCGGACAAAGCATTGTCACAATTACCTAGTCTAGGACAACATGCTAGCTCAAGTGGGTCTGAAACTGATACCAACTCAACATTCAAAGGTGATGACTCCAACTTAGCTACACAAAACGTCACTAGTAACAAACCCGTGCAGGATAAAGTTGTTGAGTCTGGAACACCTCTAGACCTACTTTATGACGAGTTTGTGTCCACTGCTTACCCTAACTTACAAGGTAATCTCAAGCTCAAGACCGATGATCCTAAGCTTGCATTGGAACCTGACAGCTCTACAGGGACTCTGGCTTCTTTTAAGAACCTTGACAACTTTGGAGATCAATTCTTAGTCGATAAGCCTGATGATGAAGAAGGTGACAAATCTGGTGATGAACGAGAAGAAGTTGTCTCAATGGTTGATGTCACTATCCAGCAGGACACTTCTACTATTCCTACCATGTCTACACCAACTCCTACTGCTGCAACTGACACCACTGGTACCACTCAGGCTACTGCCACACAAGAGAAATCCTCTGATTCCGCAAAGATCCCAACTCCTCCTACCACTGAGAAGAAATCGGACCACGTACTAGATGAGTTAGCTAGTATGACTGCTGGCGTCGTTCAAGACAATCTCATTATTCATGAGAAGTTGGAAAAGCATGCTTCATTGTTAAGAAGTATTGTGAATCTCGACTTGCCTCAAACTATTAAGAATCACAGCAGCAGGCTATACAAGTTAGAGCATCTCGACCTCGATCAACAAGTGTTTTAGGGCATCAATGAACAAGTCGCTGAAGCTGTCAGCATTGCTCTAGAAGCCCCTCTCAGATCCAGATTCAAAGAATTACCCATCAATGACATGAAGGTGATTCTGCAGCATAGTATGTACGAGAAAGACCAACACAAAGGACATGAGGCACACGTCAAATTATATGAAGTATTAGGTGCTTCTATAAGACAAGATGATGCGAGGAGCACGCCAGAGACATGGAAATAGAGAGGAAGAGGAAAAAAAGGCGTCAAGGTCACCCTAGGCCTCCATCGGGATCACCTCCACAATCTCCACCACCAACTCCACCTGCTGGGGCATCAGGACCATCAGGTACTTCTACTCTACCTGGCGGTTCTCAACCACGTACTATGCCACCACAACCCACCTCATCATCAAGGAAACAACAAACTGACAAATCTTCTAAGTCAACACCATCCAAACATGCCAAGCAGGTCACGTATGCTGCATTGACCTCTATTGACACTGGCATGACCTCTATCGCATCTCCAATCAATGACGATGTTGTCTTTAATGAAGAGTCCATTATACCTCAGCCTACTGCTTCTTCTAATGATGATGACGATGATGCTTCCACGACTCGTATCCTGCAAAAGCGGCACTAGTGGAAATCATTCACCAGAAGTGACTCTACTGATACACCACCGGTTCACCTGACCAAAGAAGATAAAGAGTCGTGGTGGAAACCTGATGATGTGTAGTCACTTTCACCAGAGCCTAACTGGACTGTTCCCTCCTCTGATCTGCTATCTAATGAAAACAACTGGGTCAATGCCATCACCACCAGCTTCATCCCTCCTTCAGAAGACTTTCTACTATCACAAACTGGTGATATGGGGACGTTTATTACATGGTTTTGTAAGAAGCGTGGATTATCAAAGCTTACTTAAAAGGATCTTGAAGGACCTGCTTTCGAAATTGTCAAGGTCTTTCACCAGGACGTCAATCATCTACAATATCAAATGGAAGAATGCCACAAGATGTTTAACGATATTGTAGATGAAGGAATCATGAAGTATAATTACAGCAATCCACTCCCTCTGGGTGGATCTCCTGGTCATGTCACAATCCAAGCAGAGTTTTTCTTCAACACGGATCTCGAATATCTCAGACTTGGAAGTAGGCAATGCAAATCAGCTTTGTCTATCACCAAAATGATAGCTGCACCTTATCCAGATATTGGGTTGGAACAACTTGTCCGTCATGGCATGTGGATATCTCAAGAATGTGATTATTCTTGGAATCTCTCACTGGTGGCTCAAGAAGCAACAATTTTACATAGATCGGTTTCAAGCACAAAGTGACCATAAGTCTGTTCGATCACCACTTCAAATCATCATTGTCGTCAAGGTACAGATACACCCTATCCACGGATATGACTATCTCAAGAGCATAGTTCTCCGTCGAGCTGATTTCAAAGAATACACCATATCCGAAGGCGACTTCAAACATCTTCGCCCGAATGACTTTGAAGATATGTACCTATTACACCTTCAAGGAAAATTACATCACTTGATGTCTCGTGAGAAGAAGACTCTTGTGTTCACTATACTTCATTGGGTCTGGGGTATTGTCATCAGATACCGAGTCGAAGACTTCCAACTTGGCATCGAAAGCTATCAATCCCAGCTCAATCTCACGCGACCTCTATGGGATGTTGCTAGCATGGAACCAGTTACTGATTTTACGGTCATGGAATCTCCACTGGCAGTGATATTTCGAGATAGATACAACGTTCCTATGGTCTTGCGCTTCACTGAAATACACAAGTTCAGTGATGGTACATTGCAAATGGTCGAAGAGGTTTTGGACTTTAGAGTGAAAGAATACCATGTGTATAACTCTAGATCAAGAAGGTATACCAACCACTAGACAGATCACGACCTGACACTGAACAAGAAATTCCTGGCTAGTATTCGTAAGAGATTGAAGTTGAGGAGAATCTTTCGTAGTTTGGAATGCTACGTGGTGGTAGAGTTCGAGCTGTTGACTACCGCCTTCTACAACGCACTGAATGATCTCTTATGTTTAGTGGTGTCTCGTTATGTGTTGTATTTTGGGTGCAGTGAGGTTATGTAACATGTACATTATTAACTTTCTGACTGACTCTTTCTCATATCCTTTTATAGTTCTTGTACATTATGCCTAGTAGTATAGAGTCTTAGTTACAACATAAATCAAATTTATAAAACCTATAAAAACCATAAAAATCTGAAAAATCATTAAAATCCAAAAATATTCTTCTTACGACATGTCTCTTGTGTAATCAATATTATGTACGTCTCTAGAAATGTCATTCAACAATGACACAGAATCATACATATGCTTGAGCAAGAGTTTTTCGGTTTCAAATAAAGTTTTTCTAAAATATGTCGTGTCTCAAAACATTCTTCAAAACAATGGCTTAGAGTCATTTCAGGCTGCAACCCGGACTTCAAAACTATGGCTTACAGTCACTTCAGGTTGTAACCCGGACTTCAAAATTATGGCTTGCTATTACTTCAGATAGCAACCCGTTTTTCAAACTGGGGAAAACACGTTGCGAAAAAGATGGTTGTTCCTTTTACCGGGTGAAGTTCACCTGGGCATGGATTACTTTATATCCATGTTTCCTCGATCTAATGTACGCTTCAGTGCATTATTTCTTGATAAAGAAGAGAAATCTTCTTTTTTTGGCCAAATACTTTCCCTTCTATGATTTTTCCGGAAAGTATTTGTGCAAAACTTGGTGGTACCATGAGATTTTGTTTGGAAATCAGTTTGAACTCATATTTTGATAAAAATTTTCAATCAATCAACGACATCATTTATTTAAGTTTAAACTTCCATCATTGATTGAGGGGGAGAGTGATTTCTCAAAATTTTATGTATCATCAAAACTCTCCACACTTTGTACAAAAACCGTGCAATAATACACTTTGTGATGGTTATGTGTCAGAATGAGAAATTTTCAAAGAGTTTTCGTTAAAACTTCAAATTGTTTGTAAACTCATCAAAGCTGACACATAACAACCTCCCTCACAGATTGAGGGGGAGCAAGAAAAAGGTTCCTTTTATCAGAAAATATTAAAACTGGCCGCATTTTCTCCCAAACACTTTCTAACTTTTTTAAATCAATTGAGATCCAAAATCTTGAAAGATTTGAAATTTTTGATCGGGGGAGAGAATGTGATTTAAATATGAAATCTGATAATCAATTGTGATCTTTTGGACTCAATAATAGGCTCCCACATATGTGCTAAACTCTTTTGAATATTGATGCACATATTGAGGGGGAGCTAAAGGCGTTTGTGGAAGTAATATCAAAGACCGACCATTTATGTTAATGCATGGAGTTATAAGGATGGTTAAGGTTAGGTAAGAGTTCCCATGATCCACCAGAGCGTGAAGCATCTTCCCAGGGACAATCCTCTAGATAGATTAGCAGTCCTTAGGAATGATTAAAAAAAAAGAGAAAAGTGAGAAAGGGGAGAGTGCGAACTAAGATAGAGCTAGGACTGGAACAAACCCAACAAGGTTCTAGTAATGAAGTCTCGGTAAGCACTGAAGGGGTTGAAGAATTAAAAAGAAATGAATTGAGAAAGGGTAAAAAGAAATAGCCCTCCTTATATTCAACCTTAGGGCAGAAACCGGGTTCAATTTCATAAGCTACTGGCGGTTACTAAGGTAACACCGGTATTGAAGAAAAGACGTCATGGACCCAGTGACGCACTGCACTAAACTTCCCAACCAATTAAGTTCTCTTAAAAGAGCTTGTTTCAATCTCACGGGGAACCCTGTGCAATGTATCGACCACTCATTGCGAGCTATGTTGATACCTAAAACGAGAGACGCCTCCCCAGTCTCCAGGAGAGGATCAAAACGCACTATTGAGTCTAGAGCCATGAGATCATCCATAAATCTCGATAGGACACGCTTCCAATATGCTTATTATTTCACACAATGTGGAAAATAAGATAAAATATTAGAGTCCTACGCATTATCCTTGTGGGATTGCCAGAACATCCGAGTGATATGAACATATTCACAATGAAGATGGAAATCCTTCTAGAGCGAACATCACTGAAGCTCTTGGTAGGTGACATGAGAGATCCATCTTGGATCAATGATCAAGTGACAACTGGAAAGCAACGATGGTGTGATTCAAAATTGAATCAAACTTGTTCCAGGATATGGATTGACGGATACTTTTGCAAAAACCTTTCAATGTGCTCATCAACTAATTTTCGAGCACATTGATTGTGTATAAACTTTCGAACAAACGTATTTTTGATGGAAATGTGATTCGAAGTATAAAACTCTCGTCGTGTCTCAAAAATGTTTATTATAAAACACGCGAGTGATTTCTATAAATCAATTTCTCATCAATCCGTGAATATCAATTCACCGATTCACTCTATCGTGTTGTCTGCTTTGAGACGTTCAAGTATGAGAACATGCTAAGTATGAAGATTCCGAAGTGGATTCTTTGGAAAATTCATTACTACATGCTGGAAATTCCTGTCAAGGAGAGTCTTCTTTAAAAGAGACTCTACCTGATCACAGGTCGGTTTTCACAAAACCGGGAGGGTAGCCTGTCCTCGCAGAATGGATGACAAAGCCATATTCGTTCTCTATCTTTATTGCTAACTGTTTTATTTCAGGGATACATATAAAGATGGCATTGATGGTTCCTATTTCCAGCTGAACTGGGTCAATTCATACCTCATGCTCACACATCCTACGCGCTATCAATGATGATCATGAATGATGAGAGACTTACTACAACAAATGTTGAGAGACTACCAACAACGTTTCCGCAACTCTGATGAAAAGTCTCCCCGTCCGCAACTCTGATGTAAAATCTCCTGATCCAGAAGGGTGTGAGCATGATGGTCCCAAAGTCACAACATCACCTGAAGGCAATACTACTAAGGATGAGCCTAGAGATTTACTGTGGCTGATGATCTCAAAGAAAGCTCAAATATCACACATCACAAAGGAACTCAAATCACAAGTTCATTGCTTGATGTACAAAGTGTGCTGAAAAGTGAAGAATCAGATCCTACGAGCTACATGATCTAAAGAATGCTTGAAGAACAAAGAGCTTATTTTCCAAGGTGACCTCGCTTAGGGGGAGATTGTTAGGAATACAAATATTCCTATTAAAGACTCGGTCACCTAAATATTGTAATAGCATTAAGTTAGCTCATAGTTAGCTTAGTTATTAGTTAGAATTAGTTAGAGTAACATCGTGGTAGAAGGATGGGTCTTTACCCACTGTATGCCTGATCCACAACCCGGGTGTGGGCGTTTTTATCTTTTTTGTATGACACTATAAATACCCCTCTCCACATGTAGAGAGGGTTGGACCTTCTCATTCTCTAACCTAATATTACATTTTTTCCTTCCAAGGTTCCAAACTTTCTTTTCTTTTCTTCCTCTTTCTAATTTATACGCCACCAACACCACCATGCACCTCATGTTTGTGACTTATATTGTATCCTACAAATGGCAAAATCAGTCCCTCAACTTTTAGAAATTTTCAGAATTGGTCCCCGAAAGATTATTTTGAAAAAAAGTCAACAACAGTCTCCCAGGAATCAAGGAATGACATTTATGGTCCTTGGATGATAATTTTCAAGAATTGGCAAAACTAGCCCCACAAGTTTCAAAGTTGACAGAAATGGCCCTAGGTATTTCATTTTGGAAAAATACATCAAAGGTCCTTGGGAAATGGAAATTTTGACAAATTTAACCCTTGGAACACTTTTGGTAACTTGGCAAACCCAACCCTCTAAAATCAGGAAATTACAAGATTGGTCCTTGGACTTTTCTAGTTGCAAAACCAAACGGACCTTTTTACTTAACAAATCCACCCCACCCTTTTAATAAACCCAATCCAAATACAAACACAACCCATCACCACTCCCTCCTAGCCCAACCCAAAACAAGCCCAAACCATACCTTTTTACAATAAAACGGGGTCAAGCAGTCAACAAGTCAAACCTAGGGTCAAACCATCACCCCTTCCTTCCCACTTGAACCTGCAACTCCATCATCACCCTCACCACTTGGCCATCACCTCCACCGCCCAACCCATCACCTCTAAACACTCCCAAACAACAGCATTTAATGCTCCCCTCCTCCACACACAATCACATACCCCAATTTGCAGTTACCATTTTTTGGCTCCAAAATTATTTAATGGCTAAGATCACTCAGAACCAATCTAATGGCCAAGATTAGAAGTGGGAAATGATCAGAGGACTCCAAGGAACCCTAATTATCACTAAAAATATAGGAAGATGCAGAAGAAGCAAAAAAAAAGTAGTTTGTAGCTTAATTTTTAATGTCGAATTAGTATAATTCACATTTTCAAGTGTTCTTTTTAGCTTTACAAGTGTACTCTCAGTTTTATTAGTGTAATTCAAGCTTTATCAATCAAAGAATGAAGTTCTACTTTGCCTAACTCAGATTTCACTTGAAATTTCTTAAATTCTCATTAAAGCTTAAACCATGTTAAAAGTTGTTGATCACTATTCCATTTGGCTTACTTAACTTATTTATAAGCTTTAGCAATCTCAGTAATCTTTAAATAGGTCTTAGTTCAAAAATACCAAAAAAATAAGAAAATACTATGAAAAATCAAAAATATGGTTTCATCCTCAATTCCTAGCTTAAATAAGCTAGATTTCTCTTAGTTTAAGCTCATGTTAGCTTCTTATAGCTTCTTTGAGTCTTATCTAGGTAGCATTAGTTCAAGAATTCCATTTTGCCAAAAAGTCAAAGAAAATCAACTGTGCTTATTAATAAGCACAATTAAGCTTATCAGAAGGTGTTGAAAGTTCTTTGTGCCTGCATTAGAAGCCTATTTAAAGATAGGCTTTCATCAAAAGTCACCCTTGTTCAGCTAGGGTTGTGTTTGTAAGTTCCAAATTCAAATTTTTAGCTTAACTTCCATAATCTACTTATTAGCTTAGTATAGTCCATTATTGCTTCCTTTGTGTTCATTCTAAGCTTATTTGAGTGTATTGTAGTTGTTTACTTGCTTGAGTAACCTTAAGTGTTCATTTAAATCAAAATTTTCACCATTTAATTCGAGTTCACTACATAGCCTACTTTAAAGTTTGTTTGTGTTTTATTTTAGCATAAAATCAGTTATTATAGCTTATTAGATAGTCCTGCATAAGTATCATAGTTTAGATAATCCATTTCCTTTGAAAATCATAAAAAATAGTTAGCCAAGGTAGTGTTTAGATTTGTTGAGTTCTTGGATTCAGAGGTTGTTTTGTTGTTGTTTTCTATTGAGACATCTCACATTAGGTTCTATTAGCCTGAGTCAACCATAAAAACCAGTGTTAGTTCAAAGAAAAGTCAAAATCAAGTTAAATCTTCATCATAATGTGCACTGTTAAGATATTTGGATTCATGATCATTCATATTGATGCATAAATGTAATTTATAGCTTATATTAGTCCCATTATAGTTTATAACATCATATTAGGTCAGTAGGGATAGATTAAATCTCATATAAGTCAACTTAGTTAAAAAAAAATCAAAAAGTCAAAATATGCATTAGTTTGAAAAACCTCTTTTCTTGAGGATTTTTAATTTCTTCATTTTTCAACTTATTTCCTCAAAACTTAGGTTTCTAAAAGCTTGTCAGCTTTTGTTTTCAAAAATAATTTTTGCTTAATTTTTGGAATTTTCCTAAGTGCTTATTTGATAGCTTAAAGTAGCTTGCAGGGCAAGCAAGTGCCCTGCACCAAGGGATCTGTTTCATAAGCACTTTTTCATAAGCTCCTAGCTTCTTCATTTGAGAAGCTTAGCCTGTGGCTTTTAGTTTTTTGGAAAGCCCTTCATACTAGCTTTAAGTGCCTGTACTTATTTTGGATCTCAGTATCCATATAAGTGCTTATTTTTGGACCTAAAGTTTGCTCAATTCCACTGATTCATAAGTAAGACTCATAAGCCATTTTCATAAGCACTTATTGTGCTTATTTGTAGGACCTACCGTGAGTTCCTTGGCTTTTTGGAAACCTTGTTAAGCCAACTTTTCATATCCAAGCTCATTTTAGACTCTACTGCTTATTTGATAACCTTAAATTAGGCCTGTAGTTAGCCAAGTTTGGCTTATTTGGTTTGAGGATTTAGATTTTGCTTGTTCCTGCTTATTGGCCTATTCCAGTGTGCTTATTTGTTTGTTTGGTTTGTTTCAAGTTTGTTTCATCAACATTTCACTTATTTTACCCTTTTTTTAGTCTATAGCTTATTTGGTTTGCTTATTATACCTAAAATTTCCATTTCAAACCATTTTGGCTAACTGTTGGTGTAATAAGCTCTCACAGAGCTTATTTAAGCTTTTTGGAAAATTTGTTTTTATAAAAGTTAGTTATTATTAGTTATTGAGCAGTTGTCTAAAAAGAAAAACAGAAAAAAATAACTAATTTGTAAAAATTGCAAAAAGTAGGGGTCGAACCTTGGACCTCAAGCACAAACAGACACAACACCACACACCAATACCAACTGCTCTAGGGTCTTTTATCACTAACACCTTGCATCCTTTTTTATTTAACACCCTTTTTCCCATTTTAGCTTATTTTGCCCTTTTAGCTTATTTTTCTGCTTAGTTATAAGCACTAGTACCTTTTTATTTTATTTTTTTTGAGGTTTCTGATATCTCAAAGTATTTGTAGAATTTTTTTTATAATTTTCATTTTTCATTTAGTATATTTAATAATTAAAATAAGTTTAATTAGTTTTTAATTAATAATACATAAGTAAATTTAAAACTACTTATTTATAAGCACTTAGGACTTTTTATATTTTTCTTAGCTTTCTGTCACCATAAAGTATTTTCAGAAAAAGTTACATAATTTTTACTATTCATTTACTATTTTTCATAATTAAATTTAGTTTAATTAGTTTTTAATGAATAATAAATAAATAAAATCTTAAATAGGTAATCTATAAGTTGTAGAAGATTTTCATAATTTTTTCGAATTCCTGTGATGGTTAAGAAGTTTTAGAAAAATTTTCACAATTTTCCAACTTCATTTAGTATTTTTAATAATTTAAATTCGTTTAAATAGTAATTAAATAGTTTTTAATTAATAATAAATAATTAAAAAGTCAAAAAAATAATTTTCTTTTTTCTAAAAATTTTCGTTTATTATTAGGTTTATCAAAAAGTAATTTTCATCTCCGTAGGATTTATTCTAGTTAAATTTTACTTTTCTTTTTACGCGTTTACGTTAATTTTAATTTAAACGTTTGTTTTTAATTTTAAATACGTTTTAGGATTATCTGGTTTTCAGTTATTGTTAGTATTGCTTATTTGGTTCTCTTTCATTATTATCTGCTTAGTATAAATTCCCAAAATCATATTTCTGTTACTTCTGTTCAAATCACCCAATCTCATAACGTTTTCAAAAATACAATTTCATACCACACTAGGACATAACGACCCGGGAACTCACTGTGCTTACACTGGATCACTTGTATACACTCAGGTTTGACTTGTTGACCATCCTTGGTTAAATAAGTGGTTAATCTGAGCGTATCAAAATTTTTGGCGCCGCTGCCGGGGATGTTGTTGCGTGTTTTAAAAACGTTTAGAAGAATAGTGATTTTTCAAAACTCCTCATTGGAAAAATCCCACCCTTTGCATTTTTTTTTAATAAAAATCAAAAAACATCAAAAGCGTCATTAACACCTTTCCTAAAGAGTTAATAAAACAAAAAAATCGAAAACAACAAACCAAATTGTGAAGTTAAATTACTTCGATTTCTTTAAGATTACAACCTATACAGGTGATTCCAGGCAATTTCTGACATTAAATTGCGAACTGAAAAGAGATCAATTCTTCTCTTCCGCCACCCTGCAAGTAGTCTTAAAGGAAACAATTTTGGTTAACGAATCGATTTCAAAAATATTTCCAAAAGTTTTTTTTTCACACATACCCAAAAACATTTTCTGTTTTTCTTGTTAAATATCAATAAAAGACATTATCTAGAGACATTCGACAGAATACCTACCAACTGGGGGTATGACCATTAATAAGTTCCCAAACTAAAGATTAAAACATGCCTTTATATCCCTTGTGAAATCGGTTTACCTTTGATTGATATTTCTCATTCAAAGTAGCCATTCATATTGTGATTATTGGTTTAAGTTCCCTGTTGTTTAGCCTCGGTCTTGTTTTAATTGGTTTTGTTTTTAGTGCATGCGCACTCGTTCACAAACAAGGCGTAATCGTCAGCCTAGAAACGTAACTGAGTTACGTACTGTTATTGAAGAAACCATCCTAAAAATGGACGACGAGCCCCCACCACCAATCCCTCCTAAGGATGACACAGCTCCCGATCTCCGAACGATGGAGGAATTGTGTCAGCCAACCATGCACGGGAGGGGTGGACCTATTGCACCCCTCACCATTAGAGCTATGGATTTTAGACTTAAATATCACATGATCCAACAAGTCCAGAATTCGTGCCAATTCCATGGATTACCCGGTGACGATGCAAACAAGCATCTTGATAAATTTGTAACCGTCACCCAGAGTATGAAGCAGAATGGAGTCACCGAAGACGGCCTTCGCTTATATCTCTTTCCATATTCCTTAACTCAACACGCTACTGCCTGGTTTGATCGTCTTCCTAAGAATTCGATCCATAATTTTAATGAAATGGTTTCTATGTTTTTAGCTAAATTTTTTCCACCTTCGATGGTGACGAAATTGAGAAACGATATCATCAACTTCCAACAGCTTCCCGACGAGTCCTTATTCGAGGCATGGGAACGCTATAAGCTTGTAATCGATCGATGTCCTAATCACAGCATGTTACTTGTCACCATCATAGATAACTTCTACAATGGATTGACACTACGACATCGTGACACGATCAATGCTGCTGCTGAAGGGACCTTCATGAAAAGGACCCCCGAAGAGTGTTATGATCTCATTGAAAACATGATTGCCCACCATAACTTTTGGGATTCCTCAGCTGAAAGGAATGATTCATGTAAATCTATCACTCCAGCCTCTAATGAAATAGTTGCTCTCACAAAGAAACTTGATGATTTGTCCACTGCGATTTTACGGATTCACTAAACAAATCAAAATCATCAGGTTTAAGTTGTCAGTCAAAGTTGTAAAACACGTGGTGGTCCACATCCATATACTGAGTGTCCAGCCTCCGGTGGCTTCACTAATGAGAACGCATATGCTGCACAAGGTTCCTACAATACGGGGGTAACTCTTACCAACCACAAGGGGACCGTAATCTCTTAAGCTATTGTTCCAACAATTATCTTGGACATCCTGGTCTTAATCAATCTCAAAATCAAAATGCTCAAAACCAAAACCACAATTTCAATCAAAACCGAAACCAAAATCGAATGAACCAAGGTTTCCATAACCAAGGGAATTTCAATTCTGGTCAAAACCAGCGTTTTCAAAACCAAGGAAATTTTTAAAGATATCAAGGTCAAGGTAATTACAATCAGGGTAATTTCAATCAGCGAAACAATTTTCAATGCAATAACAACCAAAATCAGGGAAATTTTCAAAACAACCGTGTTTAAAACTTTCCTAATCAAAATCAAAGCGTTGTTCAGACCCAATCCTATTCTGATGAGTTGTTAAAACAATTCATGAAATCACAAGAGGAAACAAATCGGTTATTGGTCAGCCAGATCTCTGAACTAAAGAAGTCTTTAAATGATCGACCCTCGGGCTCAGGTACTCTTCCTAGCAACACGATGCTAACCCGATGGGCGATGTAAAGGCGATCACCACCCGAAGTGGAGTTTTATATAATGAACCCACGGTTCCATCTACCTCTTCTTCTCTTCCTCCCAAGGTAGTAGAATGTGAACCTGAGGCTACTACGGACACAGTACTACCTACTAATAATGGAGGTACCAACGACGTCCATCCTCAAGTTGTCCCGTTCCTGACAACCAAAAGTCGTATTTGAAATAACCAAAACTCCCGTTGAAATTCCAAAACCCAACCCCAAGCCTTCAATACCATATCCTTCACGTTTAAACGATCAAAAGCTCCGTGAAAAGGCAAATCATCAAATGGAAAAATTCTTCCAAATTTTTCAAGACTTACATTTTGATATAAGCTTTGCGGATGCTATTCTTCGGATGCCAAAGTTTGTATCAACACTCAGAACTTGTTAAGAAACAAGGAAAAACTCTTTGAGATGGCAAGAACTCCATTAAATGAAAACTGATCTACAGTTCTATTGAAAAAGCTTCCTAAAAAGCTTGGAGATCTCGGGAAATTTCTCATTCCTTGCATTTTCCCTGGGATGGTTGAATGTTTTGCCTTAGCCGATATTGGTGAAAGCATCAACCTAATGCCTCACTCAGTCTAGAAGAAACTCTCTCTTCCTGAACTTACTCCTACCTGCATGACTCTCGAGCTTGCAGACCGTTCTATATCTCGTCCCCTCGGCATTACTGAGGATGTATTTGTGAAAGTAGGAAAGTTCCATTTTCCTACAGATTTCGTGATTGTTGATTTTGATTCAGATCCGAGGGTTCCTATCCTTTTAGGGAGGGGATTCATAAAAACGGGTCGTGCTCTAATTGATGTATTTGATGAAGAAATCACTCTACATGTTGGTAATGAAGCCATCACCTTTAACCTTGATCAAACTTCGAGGTACTCTTCCAACTATGACTCCACGTCAATTAACCGAATCGACATCATCGATGTTGTTTTGGAAGAGTATTCTCAAGAAGTTCTTGGTTTCTCCGATACTTCTCCGAGTGGCAATCCCACTCCCTCTTCTCAACCTATCATTGCGAATTCTTCTCCTTCTCTCACTCCGTTTGAGGAAAGTGACTTCATCTTAGAGGAGATTGAGGCCTTTCTCAAAGTGATTCAACTCCCTCGGGGATTGATAACAAATAGATTAACCAAGAGGGGGACATCCTTTATGTTGAGAAATTGTTAAACGAAGACCCCACTCATCCTCCTTTTCTTCCACAAAAACTTCATAAAAACTTCATAATGAGGAAATTAAGATGGTTGGAAAATCTGATAATCCTCCTGAGGTCGAGCTTAAGGACTTACCTCCTCACCTTGAGTATAAATTTCTTGAGGGTGATGATATATTACCCGTCATAATTGCAAAAGACTTGAGTGATGAGGAAAAGGCTGCTCTCATAAAGGATTTGAAATCCCACAAGCAAGCCATTGTTTGGAAACTCTTCGATATGAAGGTTTTTAACCCTGAATTTTGTACTCACAAGATTTTAATGGAGGATGATTTCAAACCAGCATTCCAACAACAGAGAAGGGTTAATCCCAAAATTCATAGGTAATTAAACAAGAAGTTATCAAATTTCTTGATACCAGATTGATTTACCCCATCTCTGACAGTCCTTAGGTTAGCCCAATTCATTGTGTCCCTAAAGAGGGTAGTATCGCTGTGGTAGCAAACGATGATAACGAGTTGATCCCAACTCGATTAGTTACGAGATCGCAGGTATTTATAGACTATATAAAGTTAAATGATGCCACCCGTAAAAACCACTTTCCTCTCCCTTTTATGGACTAGATGCTTGAGAGATTAGCATGGAACGAATACTATTGTTTCCTTGACAATTTCTCGGGATACTTCCAAATTCCCATAGACCCGTAAGATCACAAAAATACGGAACGTTTGCTCATCGACGTATACCTTTTGGCTTATGTAATGCTCCGGGCACGTTCCAAAGGTGCATTATTGCCATTTTTCACGACATGATCGAGAAAACAATGGAGGTTTTCATGGATGATTTCTCGGTCTTTGGGAATTCATTTTAAACATGTCTCTCCAATTTAGACAGCATGCTTAAAAGATGTAAGGAAACTAATCTCTGTCTAAACTGGGAGAAGAGTCACTTTATCGTCAAAGAGGGCATTGTCCTCGGCCATAAGATTTCCAAAAACGGGATTGAGGTTGACAAAGCGAAAGTTGACGTTATTGCCTAACTACCTCATCCCACCACTGTCAAAGGTGTCAGGAGTTTTCTTGGGCATGCCGGTTTCTATCGGAGATTCACTTAGGATTTTCAAAGACAGCCCGACCTATGACTCATCTCCTTGAGAAGGAATCTCCTTTCATCTTCTCTCCTGAGTGCATCAAAGCTTTTCAAACTCTAAAGAAAAAGCTTACTGAAGCACCCATGTTAGTTGCCCCCGATTGGGACCTACCTTTTGAGCTTATGTGCGATGCAAGTGATTTTCCTATAGGTGCGGTCTTGGGGCAACGAAAAACAAAACACTTTCAGCCTATACATTATGCAAGTAAAACTATGACCGAGGCTCAAACTCATTACACCACAACGAAAAAAGAATTATTAGCCATGGTGTATGCTTTTGAGAAGTTCCGACCATACTTAATCTTGAATAAAACCATAGTGTATACGGATCACTCAGTTCTGAAATATCTCTTTGCAAAACAAGATGCAAAGCCGAGATTGCTCTGATGGGTTCTCCTCCGGCAAGAATTTGATATCATTATCAGTGATAAAAAGGAGCTAAGAACCTAGCGGCTGATCATTTTTCCCAATTAGAGAATCCTCACCAAGACGTGCTCAAGAAAAAGGAAATAAATGAAACATTTCCTCTCGAAAAACTCAATGTGGTCTCTTTTCATGGTGATTCTACTACCCCATGGTTTGTCGACTTTGCAAACTACCATGCGGGTAACTTCATTGTGAAAGGGATGTCGTCCCAACAGAAAAATAAATTCCTTACAGATATGAAACATTACTTCTGGGACGACCCCTACTTGTTCAAAATCTGTGCGGATCAAGTCATCCGGCGGTGTTCATGGCCAAGAAGCCATGGATATTCTTAAGGCTTGCCACAATGGACCCACCGGGGGACATCATAGCCCTAACAACACCGCCAAAAAGGTGTTTGACTCCAGTTTCTATTGGCCCACGATTTACAAGGATGCCCACGATTTAGTCAAAACTTGTGATTCTTGTCAGCGTCACTGGAATATTTCAAGGAAGGATGAAATGCCACAAAATGCCATCCAAGATTGTGAAATATTTGACGTCTGGGGAATTGACTTTATGGGGCCGTTCCCGTCTTCAAGAGGGAACAAGTATATACCCGTGGCTGTTGATTACTTGTCCAAATAGGTTGAATCGAAAGCTCTACCCACCAACGATGCCTGAGTAGTTGTGAAAATTTGAAAATCTCTTTTTGCTAGGTTTGGAAGCCCATGTGCCATCATTAGTAATCGTTGTACGCACTTTTGCAATCACCAATTCGCAAAAGTCATGCTTAAGTATGGTGTCACTCATCGTCTTTCCACCGCGTATCACCCCCAAACAAGTGGGAAAGTGGAAGTTTCTAACCGTGGTGTTAAAAGGATTCTGTAAAGGACCATAGGTGAAAACCGGGCCTCTTGGTCGGATAAACTAGATGATGCACTTTGAGCCTTCCCTACTGCCTTCAAAACACCCATCGGGTGTACTCCTTACAAGCTTGTGTATGTAAAGGTGTGGCATCTACCGATAGAGCTTGAGCATAAAGCCTACTAGGCCTTAAAGCACGTTAACTTTGACCTTCAGACAGCGGATGATCACCGTAAAGTTCAAGTCAATGAATTAAATGAACTTCGTGATCAAGCATACGAGAACTCTTTGATCTATAAAGAAAAGACAAAGAAGATTCATGACTCAAGGATTAAGAACCATGTTTTCAACGTTGGTGATCAGGTCCTTCTTTTCAATTCTAGATTGAAGATTTTCTCGGGTAAACTCAAAACCCGTTGGTCTGGACCATTCACTGTCACCAACTTATTTCCTTATGGAACCATTGAGTTATCTCAACCCGATGGTCCCAACTTTAAAGTGAATGGCCATAGGTTGAAGCATTATGTTGGAAGGGACATACCACCCATGGTTGTACCAGATCTCCAAACTTTCCCCATGAACCAATGAATTCGGGGATTGTTGATACAAAAGTTGGGCGTTCCTGATTATAAGCTCTTGCTCTTGTACCAATTCGCTTCTTAGTACTTGTAACCTGCGCACTAAGAAAATAAACAACACCATTAGGCTTATCGTGGGATTGTCTCCCATGATTAGACTCCGGCGTGAGAGTAAGTAATCGATTTAGGGTTCTCGTTAAGAGTTTAGGGTTTTGTGAATCGTACCTTGAATGAGAGTTATGTCATTCCTTATATAGTCGCAGAATCCTTGTAGGGTTCGTGCTCCTTACATTTCGCACACGTGGTGCTTATCCGGGTTAAGGATATCTATTCCATAGATAGAGGATCCTTATCTATATTGTGTATAGTTTAATTGGGTTCGGGCTTACGTGAGCCTATTCCCATTATTGATGCGGCCCAAGTTATAATAGCCCATGCATGGTGGTTTTGGGTCTTAGTAATGTTTATCATTTGGGCTTGTGGCCCATATATAGACTATACGTCATCATGTCCTCCCAGTCTAGTGTGCGCGGTTCGCAGCCGCGGACGCTAGACTAATCAACAGCGGTAAGCGTGGCGGGAGAATATTGAAATATTTCCGCCCAATTGGGAGTGCAATGTACCTAGTCATAGTAATTTCAAAGAAATACCTCGAAAATCGGGGGTTGTGTCCACGTGTCCCTCGTAAATCGGGAAAAAGTGCATGTACCGTTTTGGTTCTAGCCACACGTTTTTGTGAGTGGGATCCACGTGGGCATCGTCTAGGGTTTTTGGTCCCCTTATATAAGAGTCACCGCTCCCATTTTAACGAAAACACACAGTAAAACACATACTCACCCTTGCCCACTTTCTTGAAAGCGTATTTTTGCAAAGAAAGTAACTGCGTTATTAGGTAATTTTGTGTGCGTTTCTCAGTAATTTTATGAAAATGGTTGCCCAATTAGAAGATTTTCGCTCTGCGATGACTGAGAATGATGTGCGTCAGTTTACATCTGACTACTTCATTTCTCTGGATGTGCATCCAGAGGCTCCAGATGTTGACGCGTGTATAGCCGATTTCCCCGAAGGGAAAATAGGATTATACACACGTTTTTTCGAGTACGCGAATTACCGCGTACCGATATCCATTTTTCTGGGCGATTTGCTCAATCACTATCGCCTCCACATCTCACAGCTGCACTGTATAGGTGCGGCTAAGGTGTCGAATTTTGAAGTAAACTGCCGTTTACTTGTGATAGAGCCGACCATTGCCTTGTTCCGCGTCTTCTACCACACAACGTGGTCAAATGGATGGGTGTCCTTTGCGAAGTGCCCGGGGGCGCTTCAGTGTTATACTGAGAAGGTAGACTCCCTGAGGCATTGGAGGGAGCATTTTTTCTGGGTTGACGACGTGGTGTTTCCCTCACCCTTTGAGTTTTACACTTAAGATACATTGCCAATGGATGGGCGCCCCGCACCCGGTTCCTATAGGCTGACCGATGCCCAGACCCTTGATGCCAACCGCATACCCATTAACCCTTATCCGGAGGAGTTTTTGGTGCACATGGGGTTGAGTCGCAATTACTTCGGTGGTGTTGACGAGGTGCCAACCTTCATAGATGAGGAAGGCCGGGGTGGGTGTTCGTCCCTTCTACTTCAAATATATGTAAGTCTTTTTATATGTGCACATTTAGTAACTAATCCTTTCTTTTTTTGCTGTTTGTTTATGTGCGCAGATACGGATCTATTCGCCGTGGTTAAGCTGGAAAAGCCAAAGCAAGTGACTGTGGGAGTGCGCCCTCTGAGGGAGGGTGAGCAGCCACTTTTGGAAGCGACCCAGGGTCATTTGACTGTGCTGCCGGATGTTGGCCATGAAGATACGCCGCCGCTCCAAGTAGCACCCGTTCAGAGCGTGGCGCTGGATGTGGAGATGGCGCAGGAGGAGGAGGCGCACGCTGAATAATCTGATAGCGTGGAAATTCTAAAGCCTGAGGAGGTGCTGAAGGAAGAGGTAGCTCAGAATCTGAAGCGCAAAGGGGAGACTGGGAGCAGTGGCACTTCAAAGAGACGACGCCACCTTATTGGAGATGTGGAGTCATCCGCGGAGGAAGATACATCCGCTCCTGGCGCGGATAAGAAGGTTGCAGAGGCCTCTCCATTTCTGTAAGTATCTGCGTCTCTATTATTTTTTTTTTTTCGTAATATGATCTAATTGTTTTCTTTGTGTATTGTAGGGATGATGCCACGAAGGATGATGGAGCCTTCGTGGAGACCACGTCCCCTCCGCAGAATGAAAACAAGGAGGGGGAAGTGAAGGTTGATGAGGGCGTATCAGCGCAACAACTGATGGATGAGTTGGCTGCGACTACTGTACGTCAAACTGAGCTGGTGGCTCAGTTGAAGACTAGGTATGTCGGGGAGAGCAGTACTCTCGCCCAGAAGGATGAGGAGATAGCTATGCTTCATGCGTAGCTGGTTGAAGCGCAGGCGGAGGTGGAGTCCTCCAAGGTGTATAATGAGAAGGTCATCCATGAAAAGTTGACCGCGATGGCTGAGGTTGAGCAGGCGCGTGGACAACTTCATCAGTACAAGGCCAACATGACTTGGGCTGTGAGGTACTTCGAGGAGAAGAAGGAGGAGCACCTTGCGAGCATTGTTAAGTTCAAGGAGCTCATGGAGGAGATCGTCCAGATGCAAGAGAATAAGCTGCGCGGCCTAAGCATAGAGTACGATGAGGAGTTATACCCTCATCTGATGTCAACCATTGCGGAGCGCAGGTACTTCCTTTTTAGCTTTGTATGCTTTATTATATTATGTTGCTATGTTTTTCTTAACGCAAGTTGTCCTTGTGGATGTAGGTGGTTGATCAGTCACGGACTGCACCTGGCGGCTTTGGGCACTTTGGAGTCCCAAGAGGTGTTGGATGCCTTTGGGAAGGTGGTTCATTGTGCGGTGGCGCGTGGGAAGTCGCAGGCTATGGAGGATCTCCACGAGGCTAAGCTTTTGAGCAAGGGCTTGACAGAGATACCTGGTTATAATGCGGTTGCATATGATGAGCTAATGCAGGCTATGGAGGGGTTGAAAGTCCTCGAGTTGCCTCATATTGCACGGTTGGAGTGCGACCAAGACAACCCTATAAAGGTAATTATGGCGGGGTTGACCTTGGAGCGCCACATTTTGGAGGATGCAGAGGCGCAACCGGATTACTTTCTGAAGCCCGATGAATCGCAGCTGCAAGTTCCCGTGTTTGCGCAGCCTCGCTACATGCTCAACCCTTTTGCCCTTGAGAGGGAAATTCCACTGAAAGAGGTGCTGGAGCGTCATGCGTAGAGGGCTGCCCAGAAGAGAGGCATTCAGGGCAAGGCAGTATTGTGCGGTGTGGGTGCTGCACACATCCCCAGGTCTGATGGGGTTCCTGTGAGTGTTCCTACTGTATCTCCCAAGGATGCCTTAATTTTGAGAAGGCTTCAAGAGGCGGGGAGTTCTGCTGCCCCAGAAGATAGCCCTAAGCATCGCCATAGCGTGTAGGCTGTTTTTTGAATATGTATTATGTAAATAACGAAGTGTATCTTTTGCTTGTAAATCTTTGTGTAAAAATGTTGAATAAGATACCCTTTTATGAATTAAGTGCGTGACTTAAGAAATATACTTGCATTAATGTTTGCTAAGTTTTATTATTTGACCAAGTGTCTTGGCTCGTTATTTGCTAAGCTTGTACGGTGTACTTAATATTTGTGCATCCTTCGTGGGATGCGCACGTGAAACTTACCTCGACGTCTCAAAAGTAAGGCGCTTAGCAAGGATGCGTGATCCAATGTTGATGGGTTTGCAACCCTCTTACTCAACGAGTGAAATAGTAGGTTTACTCATCCTTTATGCCTTCGTGGGTCTTAATTAGTGCATGCACACCATGTAGGAAAAAATATAAGATAACAATATTGACATATATAAGTATGTACGCAATAAAGTGAAATACGTTATGGAGTTAGCTAGAAACCATAACATTTTATTGATACTTGCAAGTTTTGTGAAAAAATAAAAATACAATTCCTAGGAAAGAAAAGAAAAAACAAACACTTATTGGGCACATCTTAGGGTGCAAAGGTGTCTGTGTAATGGCCGTAGCCTAAAAATAACATCTTTTAAGATTGCAGATGTTCCAAGTGCGCGCTAGGTCGTGAGCTTCCATATCGCGCAGTCTAAATGCACCGTTGCCGAGCGCATCAATGACCTCGTAAGGTCCTTCCCATTTTGGTCCGAGCTTGCCTGTGTCTTCTGCGTGGCTCGCATCATTGGCGCGGTATACAAAGTCTCCTGGCCTGAATGAAGTGTGTTTGACCCTTGCATCATAATACTTCTTCATTTTTGCCTTGGCCTTTGCTTCGCGTATAGCTGCGCGTTCACGCCTTTCTTCCTATAAGTCCAAGTCTATGCGCCGCTCCTCGTCATTTGTTGTGACGTTGACCTCTGCTGTTCGTATAGTTGGCATTCCTATCTCAGCTAGTATGACGGCTTCTGTTCCATAGACAAAGGAGAATGGCGTGTCGCCAGTACTGGTTTTGATTGTGGTGCGATGTGCCCATAAGACATGTGAGAGTTTGTCCACCCACCTTCCTTTGTGTCTGTCAAGGCGCGCTCTTATTCCTTCCCCTAGACTGTGGTTTGCGCGCTCAACTAAGCCATTGGTTTGTGGGTGTTTTACTGAAGCGAAGTGTTGCGTGATGTTCAATTGCGCGCACCAATCTTTGAATGGGCTATCACAGAATTGTTTTCCATTGTCTGATATAATCTCTCCGGGTAGTCCGAAGCGATAGACAATGTTGTCCCAGACAAAGCGTTTGACTTGGTTTCCTGTGATGCTCACCACCGCCTTTGCTTCAATCCACTTCATAAAGTAGTCTATGGCTACGATGAGGAACTTTACTCCTCCTGCTGCAACTGGAAAGGGTCCCGCAATGTCAATGCCCCATTTGTAAAATGGCCATGGTAAGGTAATGGGTGTCAGCCCTTGTTGTGGTCGGCGCGGAATTGGTCTATGTACTTGACAATTGTTGCATTTCTTTATCAGATCGCGTGCGTCGCGGTGCATGGTTGGCCAGTAATACCCCGACCGTAGAGTGCTTGCCACCACAGATCGCGGCCCTGAGTGCATGCTACATGATCCAACGTCGATTTCTCGGAATACATAGTCTGCTTGAAGAGGTCCAACACATCTGAGCCAAGGTTGTAAGAAAGAGCGTCGATAGAGTATGTTGTCTCGTAGTTCAAATCGTTGCGCTGTGCGCCGTACTCTTCGAGCATCCTTATGGTCTTGTGGTAAGATTCCCTTGCTAATGAATTCAATGATAGGTGTCATCCATGTAGGATCTTGTTCTTCTATCACTCTGGATATCTCCATTTCCAAGATTGACTTGTTTTGTAGGGTTTCTACCAATACCTGTTTTGAGAGGTGCGCAAAGCTTGTGGATGCGATCTTACTGAGCGCATCAGCCTTCCTGTTGTCTCTTCTGGGCACCTGTTTTATTGTGAACCTGTCAAAGTTTTTAATTAAGGACTAGGTCTTATCTAGGTATTGGATCATGTATTCATCCTTGGCTTCATATTCACCTAGCACATGGTTAGCGACTAGCCGAGAATCTACATTTGCTTCCAAGTTGCGTACACCTATTTGGATTGCGATGCGTAGTCCGGCTAGTAGGGCTTCGTATTCTACCTCATTGTTTGTGGCTGTGAATTCAAAGCGCAGCGCATAGGTGAATTCCATACCTTCTGGATTTGTGAGAATAAGGCCTGCGCCTGATCCATCTACACATGAAGACCCATCTGTGAACAGAATCCAGGGTTTTTGCAGATCTGTTTTGGTTGCAGATGTTGGACCTATGCTATCTGGCTTCTCAACGATGAAATCGGCTAATATTTGTCCTTTGATTGCAGTGCGCGGTCTATATGAGATGTTGTATTCACTTAACAGTACACTCCACTTTTGTAACCGTCCTGATGCGTCAGGTTTAGAGATAACTTGTTTGATTGGCTGATCGGTGATTACAGCTATTGGGGGCGCTTGAAAGTATCTGCGCAGCCTTTTGGCTGCGAATACTAGAGCTAAGACCAGCTTTTCCATAGCGCTGTAGTTAGTCTCTGTCTTCTTCAGGGCTTTGCTTACAAAGTATATGGGTGTCTGAACGGAGTTCCTATCTGTCAATAGTACTGCGCTAACTGCTCCATGAGTTGTCGATAAGTACATGATTAGCTCTTCCCCTGGTCGCGGTGCGACAAGTTTGAGAAGAGATGCCAGATGGTGTTTAAGTTGTTGGAAAGCTTCTTCTGCTTCTTCGGTCCAGCGAAAGTCTCCCTTTTTAGTACACTTCGTGAGTGTTTTAAAGAGAGGAAGTGATTTGTCTGCTGACTTAGATAAGAAATGGTTTAGCCCTGCTAACTTTCCATTCAATGATTGGACTTCTTTGAGTGTGCGCGGTGAGGAGAGATCAATAACAGCCTTTGTTTTTTCTGGACAAGGCTTGATTCCATCAGGTCCTATTAAGTATCCAAGGAACATGCCTTCGGTTGCGCCAAAGGTGCACTTCTTGGGATTTAACTTCATATTTATTCGTCCCAATGTTCTGAACGTTTCCTCGATGTCGCGCACCAATTCATCCTCTATGTGGCTTTTGATGACAAGGTCGTCGACGTAGACCTCCAAGTTGCGGCCTACTTGTTTCTCGAAAGCTGTGTCCACCAATCGTTGGTATGTTGCGCCTGCGTTTTTTAAGCCAAAAGGCATTTTTGTATAGCAGTAGACTCCTTGACTGGTGTGGAAAGCTATTTTTTCTTCATCTTCAACTGCCATCTGAATTTGATGATACCCTTTGTATGCGTCTAGGAAGCATTTGAAAGGGTATCCGCACAGGGATTCTACCTTCCAGTCTATTTCTGGCAGTGGATAGCAGTCCTGTGGACATGCTTTGTTAAGGTCTGTGAAGTCCACGCACATTCTCCAACTGCCATCGCTCTTCTTTACCATAACTGGGTTAGAGAGCCAGTCGTGGTAGTACACTTCGCGCATGATGCCTGCGTCTACGAGTTTATGTACTTCTTCCAGAATAGCCTTTGCACGATCTGGGGCCTGGCCGCGCTTCTTTTGTCGTATTGGGGGATATCCTTGTCGGATTTGTAGCTTATGCTCTGTGATAGAGCGTGGCACTCCTGTCATGTGTTTTGGTTCCCATGCGAAGATGCCCAGGTTCTTTTGCAAGAGTGCGCACACGGCTGCTTTACCTTTGTCAAATAAAGATCCATCAATCGAAACTTGTTGGTCCGGGTAATCGGGATGAATAGCGACCTTTAGGTTTGGTGTTTTTTCTGTACGCTGTTCTGGAATATTCTCTACTTCAGTGGTTACCGCGTTGCATTCCTTTGGTGGTACTGTTGTGTTATAGAGGGTGACAACTCCTCCTTTCACTGGAAATTTAAGCATTCTGTGCGCTGTGGATGGTACAGCGCGCATGGATGATATTCCAGGTCTCCCAATGATGCCGTTGTATGGCGAGGGAGACTTTATTACCATGAAATTTATCCATGTTGTAGTTGAGTGTTGTTCATCTCCTACGACCACCAGCAAGCGTAACTGCCCCATGGGCCAAATCTTTTCTCCTGTGAATCCAGTCAATGACGTTGTTGCTGGTGTCAATTGAGTTTGGATTTCAGGTCGCAGTCTTTTGAAACAATGATCATATAGGATGTCTGTGGATGCTCCTCCGTCAATGTACATGCGGTGGATATCATGTCCCCCCGTATGTATTTCAATAGTTAGAGGTTCTACAACTGCGTTGTCCGCAGCTAGAGTAGGGAAAGATATCTCTTTTTCTGGAGAGAATTTTTGGCTGACTTTTTGCTTTATCTTACGCTGCCATGACTGTATCATGTATATGGTATCAGCTTTTTCTTTGGGGGGTTCTTTCTTACCCCCGTTCCTTTGTTTGTCTTTTCCCTCTTTTATGTTTTTTACAAGGTGGTCCATTCTGCCTTCTCTTACTAACTTTTCAATTACTACCTCCGTCTCAAATTTATTGTCCCCTATTGACTTTTTCGGTCTTTACTTTTCACCTTTGACCTTAAATATTTTTGTTTATATTAGATAATACTCGATACAAAATATATGAACGGATTGAGTTTAAAATGTATTTTCATTTGGTATAATTTTTATCAAAAATTGTATAACACAAACAAAAATATTTATAGTCAAAGTTGAGAAAGAAAGACCGAAAAAGTCAATAGGGAACAATAAATTTGGGACGGAGGGAGTAGTTGTTTTAGCTGGACGCACTCGTTAGTTGTATGGCCTTTTTGACCATGATACTCGCAGTATCCATTCCCTATACGCTTTTCCTCTGCGGTGCGCATTGGTGGAGGTTTTGGAAAGTTTGCACCTTCTGTTACAAATATTTCCCTCGGAGTTTTTGTGAGAGGGGTATATTTGTCATTGTCTCTTCCACTGCGGTAATTTCTGCTGCGGTTGTTATTCTGATCATTGGATTGTCTCTTAGGTTGTTCTTGCTGCCTATAATTCGAGTAACCATTTTTGCTATCCGCAGCAGCTGCTTCTCCTTGTATGAAGGATCTGGTGCGCTTTGTTAGCTCATCGAAAGTCTGGGGAACTTTGTCATTTAGCTTCCGGATAAGTTCTGGGTTGTTAATCCCATTCATGAACCCTGAAATTTTTAGAATTTCAGGACATGCTTTGACCTGTATGCACTCATCCTTGAAGCGTTCCATAAAAGCACTGGTTGACTCCCCTTGGCGCTGTTTTACTCTTGCTAGTTCAACAGGGTTTTTAGCGCACTTCTTTCTCTGGGTAAAGTTGAGACGGAATGCTTTCCGTAGTTCTTCAAACCCATCGATGCTCCTTCGTAGGAGTTTGCTAAACCATGTGCGCGCGTTCCCCACCAACGTAGAATTAAACATATGGCACCACACAGGCTGTGGCCAGTTTTCGATAGTGACGGCTGATTCGAAAACTTTTAGATGATCATCCGAATCACCTGTTCCATCATATGTTTTCACATTAGTGGGCATGCGTCTGCGTTTGCGATCGGAGTAATCGCTGATGCGTCGTGTAAACGCATCAACTTTCTGGCAACGCCATGGAAGAGACATATCTTCATTTTCTTCTTCGCGACGTCTTCCTCTTGACTTCTAGTGTCCTGTTTCTTTATCCTCGTTGTCCAAGGAGTCACTGGAGGAAGAGTAGTCTCTTTTTCGGCGCATGCGCCGGCTTCTTTCAAAAGAAGAGCTTGAGGGACTTTCACTTGGGGACATTCTTTTCCCCAATCTGTAGTGAATCCTCTTACTCCCATATTTGGAGGACCTTTGGCTTGGTGAATGCTGAGGTCCTAGTCGGTCTTGTATCCCTCGACTGCCAAGTCTGGAGTGAACATTAGTGCGTCTCTCGCTGTCCTCTAAGTATTGTGAATCGGATGTCGTACCCAGCTTATCGTGGATGGTAGTACGTTCTGCGCGTCTTCCTCATGGGTGGCGCGGTGATGGTTCGCGTTCAGGACCAAAATTGAGTCGAGCTTGTAGGCTCGTACTTGACCTTCTCCTTGCCTCTTCTTGCATGAGGGCAGTTAGGGTTTCATAATTTTGGGACACAAAATTTCCCAACGTTAAGTTGGGTGTGTCCTCAGTTGCTGCAAGTATGTCTGCCTCAGTATTAGGCACCCTATCTCGGTTAGGCGCGCCCAGTGGCACAATGTTGTTCACTGTGAGTACAGTTTGATGAGAAGTAGTGAAGAGGGTGCGCTGGAGTTCCTCAACGCTTGGGACCACTGTGGTGGTTTGGGTAGTCCTTACAGGCATTTCTACCACTGGAAGAGGTTGGGTTGTCCCTGCCTCTTGGTGACCAGGTGTGCTGGTTGTCCCAGCAACCTGCCTAGGGGGTTGAATCTTGTTGATTTTTCCTCTTGGGGTCACGTTTTTCTGGCTGCGGAGTCCGCTGGCTTGAATTCTTATTCTTCGTCATTCTAGTTCTTAGTTCTTAGTAGGGTCCCACGGAAGGCGCCACTTGTTGATACAAAAGTTGGGCGTTCCTGATTATAAGCTCTTGCTCTCGTACCAATTCGCTTCTTAGTACTTGTAACCTGCGCACTAAGAAAATAAACAACACCGTTAGGCTAATTGTGGGATTGTCTCCCACGATTAGACTCCGGCGTGAGAGTAAGTAATCGATTTAGGGTTCTCGTAAAGAGTTTAGGGTTTTGTGAATCGTACCTTGAATGAGAGTTATGTCATTCCTTATATAGGCGCAGAATCCTTGTAGGGTTCGTGCTCCTTACGTTTCGCACACGTAGTGCTTATTCGGGTTAAGGATATCTATTCCATAGATAGAGGATCCTTATCTGTACCGTGTATAAATTAATTGGGTTTGGGCTTACGTGAGCCTATTCCCATTATTGATGCGGCCCAAGTTATAATAGCCCATGCATGGTGGTTTTGGGCCTTAGTAATGTTTATCGTTTGGGCTTGTGGCCCATATATAGACTATACGTCATCAGGGATCGATTCAAGCTAGTGACTCGGTGAACAAAAACACTAGCAATCACATGGGTGACAACCCATGTCTCTGTCTTCTTTCTAGTTTTCTAATAAAGTGACGAGATGAGAGCAACCTCTTCTGCATCTTGTGTTTTGTGGTTGTTGTTTGTACAGGATATTTTCCCCGAAGCATGAAGACTCTCGTGCTCAAGTTTTTTCTTTACTCCACTCAAGTTTCATTCTTCATTGATCAAGAAGTCTGGTATCCTAAATCTTATTGACTAATGTTATCTTTTGGCAAAATTAATAAACGGCCTTAGATACAATGTAGGATGACCCTTACCTTTGAAACATTAAGGACAGTGTTTAACTTTAGTCTGGGGGGTATCTTCGATTTGATTTGACTTGCACCTTTCATGTAGCCATTTACTCATGCAACCCCGTTTTTCTTGAAAAATCCAAAAAATTGATAAAAAAATCATCCAAAATTTAAAAAATATATATAAAAAAAAAAAAAAAAAAAAAAAAAAAAAAAAAAAAATTGGAAATTTTTGCAAAAATATGATAAGTTTTGACACCTTGTTTGACTTTCCACTGGGTAGAGTAGGAATAGAAATTTTGACTTGACCGGGCGTGTTGAGCCCTAGCTTGTTCCCTTAACTCATTAGGCTAAGCATTTGCGGACCTCATTACTAGAGATTTTAAATTTGCGAAGAACGAGGAATGATTGAAGAGTTATTAGTGTGATTAGATGCTAAACGTAGAATAGTTGGATTTCTTTAGAGCTCATAACGGTTACTTGTAGTTCCTTGCTCCTGCAATATTGAAAACCCAAGAATAAAATAATTAGAATTACGTGTTTTTAAAAGTTGTCTAAATTTCAGCTCACTTTACATGTGGCATAAGCATTAAACGGGCGTTGGATCCTTTATTCTGAAAGGCGTTTAGTTCTTGGAAATCCCGTTTTGTCTATGCCACATGAGGTTCATAAATAACACCATTAATAGGTAATAAATGTCAAAAATAGTTGCGGTTCGACAAGCGGATCCTTCCTTTTTTTATGAAAGGCGTTTAGGTCTGGGAGTTTCACCGTGAAGCTCCGTATGCTTGAGGCAAAGTAAAAAATGGAATAAAATTATAAGTACAAAAAATAACTGCGGTTCGACAAGCGGATCCTTGCATCATTTATTCTTAAAGGCGTTTAGGTCTGGGAGATTCACCTTGAAGCTCCGTATGTTTGAGGTACAAGTTATATATTAAACCAAGTAAAAAAATGAAAAAAATGAAAAAATGATGAAAAATGAAAAAATGAAAAACATGATGAAAAATGAAAAATGAAAATGTAATAAATGTGGTGTGACCTTTTGAGCCTTTTGAGTTAAAATTAAATTGATTTTTAAATCCGCCTAAATCTATCAGACTTTAAAACTATCGGAATGAAAATGAGAAATCATTTCATTAAAAAAGTCTAGATAAAATAAGACTTGGGAGCAGGAATTTACAAGTAGCATTTATGAGTAGTGTTAGCATCTAATGACATTTTTGGCTATGATTTCGTTTTTATGCTTAGCTTAGGAACTTGTGAAAAAATCAGGGACGACGAATTCTATCCGTATGGACACTTTTCTATGAGCTGTGTTTCCTACTCTGTGACCCTAAACGTTATTGAAAAATGATTAAAGTCAACATCCCGTCACATAATAAATGGAAAAGTACAAATACAGTAGTGTAGAGTATAGAGTTGAAAAACAGGGCGTTTTCGGGAATAAATGATTTTGTAATCTCTTTTGAATATTTTGCTACTTTTCAACGTTAGTAAAACGAGTTATGAAATTATTTGTCTCAAAAGCGTGAATTGATCACATTGCGTGAGGACACGACAATACCTTAGTCTGGGGGATTACGGTGTGTGCTTATTCACACACCTTTTTCTTGGAAAATTAAGACCAAAATAGACACAAACTAACCATAAATGCCAAAGATATTGTGTTTTTGTGTTTGTGATCGTGCAGGTACGGATATTTCAGAAAAGGGCATAAGTCAGGCCAAAGAGGACAAAAATGAGCACGAGATTGGAAAACGTGTCACAAGCCAGAGCCGGAGTAGAAAATTACCATTTTAAGCTCAGATTGTCAAAATACACCTTGGGGAATCAAAGAATGCCAGAAACAGTCCTTGGAGCAAAATTTGCAGAAATGGCAAAATCAGTCCCTTAACTTTAAGAAATTGTCAGAATTGGTCTGGAAGATTTATTTTGAAGAAAAGTCAAAAACAGTCCCCCAGGGATCAAGGAATGATATTTATGGTCCTTGGATGATCATTTTCAAGAATTGGCAAAACTGGCCCCTCAAGTTTCAAAGTTGACAGAAATGGCCCCTCGGTATTTCATTTTGGAAAAATACAACAAAGGTCCTTGAGAAATGGAAAGTTTGAAAAATTTAACCATTGGAACACTTTGGGTAACGACAAACCCAACCCTTAAAAATTAGGAAATTACAAGATTGGCCCTTGGGCTTTACTAGTTGCAAAACCAAACGGACCCTTTTTACTTAACAAATCCACCCCACCCTTTTAATAAACCTAATCCAAATACAAACACAACCCATCACCACTCCCTCCTGGCCCAAACCAAAACAAGCCCAAATCACCCCTCTTTACAATAAAACGGGGTCAAATAGTCAACAGGTCAAACCCAAGGTCAAACCATCACCCCTTCCCTCCCACTTGAGCCTACAACTCCATCATCACCCTCACCATTTGGCCATCACCTCCACCGCCCAACCCATCACCTCCAAACACTCCCAAACAATAGCATTTAGTGCTCCCCTCCCCCACACGCAATCACAGACCCCAATTTGTAGTTACCATTTTTTTGCGCCAAAATGATTTAAGGGCGATGATCACTCAGAACCAATCCAATGGCCAAGATTAGAAGTGGGAAATGGTCAGAGGACTCCAAGGAACCCTAATTGTCACTATAAATAGAGGAAGATGCAGAAGAAGCAAAAAAAGTAGTTTGTAGCTTAATTTTTAATGTTGAATTAGTATAATTCTCATTTTCAAGTGTTCTTTTTAGCTTTCCAAGTGTACTCTCAATTTTATTAGTGTAATTCAAGCTTTATCAATCAAAGAATCAAGTTCTGCTTTGCCTAATTATGTTTTCACTATAAATTTCTTAAATTCTCATTATAGCTTAAACCTTGTTAAAAGTTGTTGATCACTGTTCCATTAGGTTTACTTAATTTATTTATAAGCTTTAGCAAGCTCAGTAAGCTTTAAATAGGTCTTAGTTCAAAAATATCAAAAAAGATCAGAAAATACTATTAAAAATCAAAAATATTGTTTCATTCTCAATTCCTGGCTTTAATAAGCTAAATTTCTGTTAGTTTAAGCTCATATTAGCTTCTTATCGCTTCTTTGAGTCTTATCTAGGTAGCATTAGTTCAAGAATTCCATTTTGCCAAAAAGTCAAATAAGGTCAACTGTGCTTATTAATAAGCACAATTGAGCTTATAAGAAGGTGTTGAAAGTTCTTTGTGCCTGCATTGGAAGCCTAATTAAAGATAGGCTTTGATCAAAAGTCACCCTTGTTCAGCTATGGTTGTGTTTGTAAGTTCTAAATTCCAATTTGTAGTTTAACTTCCATAATCTGCTTATTAGCTTTGTGTAGTCCATTATTGCTTCCTTTTTGTTCATTCTAAGCTTATTTAAGTGTATTGTAGTTGTTTACTTGCTTGAGTAACCTTAAGTGTTCATTTAAATCAAATCTTTCATCAGTTAACTCAAGTTCATTGTATACCCTACTTTAAAGTTTGTTTGTGTTTTATTTTAGCATAAAATCAGTTATTATAGCTTATTAGATAGTCCTGCATAAGTATCATAGTTCAGATAATCCATTTCCTTTGAAAATCATAAAAACATTTAGCTAAGGTAGTGTGTGGATTTGTTGAGTTCTTGGATTCAGAGGTTGTTTTTGTTTGTTGTTTTCTGTTGAGACATCTCACATTAGGTTCTATTAGCCTAAGACAACCATAAAAACCAGTGTTAGTTCAAAGAAAAGTCAAAATTAAGTTAAATCTTCATCATAGTGTGCACTGTTTAGATTTTTGGATTCATGATCATTCATATTGATGCATAAGTGTAATTTATAGCTTATATTAGTCTCATTATAGATTAAATCTCATACACGTCAACTTAGTTCAAAAAAATCAAAAAGTCAAAATATGCATTAGTCTGAAAAACCTGTTTTGTTGAGGATTTTTAATTTCTTCATTTTTCAACTTATTTCCTCAAAACTCAGGTTTCTAAAAGTTTGTCAGCCTGTGTTTTCAAAAATAATTTTTGCTTAATTTTTTGAATTTTCCTAAGTGCTTATTTGATAGCTTAAAGTAGCCTGCAAGGCAAGCAAGTGCCCTGCCCCACGGGATCTGTCTCATAAGCACTTTTTCATAAGCTCCTAGCTTCTTCATTTGAGAAGCTAGCATGTGGCTTTCTTTTGGAAAGCCCTTCCTACTAGCTTTAAGTGCATGTGCTTATTGATGAGGATCTAAACACACGCCTTGTGTTAGATAGATACTTTGAGTATTTACTTTGTAGCACGTGGAATTTACCACAAAGTATTTAGAATATATATTTGAGTAATGTGTATGGGTTGTTTATGAATAGAACAGTAAGAAAAACTTGTAGCTTCAATATTATTGGTAATAATACTAGTGATCTTAGTTATCACTAGGGTTGCATCTTGAAGCTTTTACTATTGATACGTAAATCAAACCTAACCCTAGGATCTCCTTTTATAGGACACAAGGAGTCCTTTACAAGATAAGTATAATCCTAACAAAATAGAATATACAAGAGATCTTTTCTATACTTATCTAATACACTGTTACATAACATTTATCTAATAAGCAGTGGTAACAATATACACTAGCAGTGGTAATGATGTTTCCACTGCTTGTGCATTCTTCAGCAGTGTCTTCCTCCATGCTTATCAGTGGTAACTGTTAGCATTATTCCCAATAATCCCCCCTCCCATAAACTTATGATTTTTTTGCAAATCAATAAGTTTCTCTGATGATGGGGGGGGGGGATTCTTCCAAACACATTATCTTCTATTCTGGTTGTAGATTCTTTGAACCAGATCATTCACCACTTCAGTTCTTTCTACACATCTGAGCCTTGTAGTAATCAACACATTCAAAACTCCAGCTCTAAGTGGATATTCTCTTTCTGCTAACATGAAGACATCAACTCCTTCTTGTGTTGAAATATGATGAATGTTACAAGAGTCATAGAATTTCCAAAGTGTTCTCTGATCATAAGCTTGAAACTTCCAAAATCTATCACTTGGATCATATTCATATAATATCTGGAAGTAAACCCAAAGCTCTTTCTCCTTGTCATCCTGAAGCTTTCCAGCATTATGTCTATCATTCACCATTCTCCATAATGTATCAAGATCATCTTTATCACATGATCTAATAAGATCTTCAAGCTGCATGAAGGAGAATGTTTCACCACCTAGTCTTGTAATTTTCCATGTTGATGCAAAGTCATCTGTGTAGATTTCCCAATCAACAATTTGATGACTGACTTGTAGTGGTTCAGGATAAAAATCTTCTTCTTCTAGTATAACCATGGCATCTAGTTGTTCTTCAGTAAGCTTCTGAGCTTGAAGTTCTTCAATCTTTGACTTCTTTGCTCTACTTGATTCCATATGAGTTCCATGTCTTTTGAGAAATTCAGTCTCCTTCTGTGAATCCATATGGATGAAATTTTTATCACTTCTGAAAATCCTGTAGTAAAGACCTTCAATTTCTTCATGTGACTTTCCTTTGAGCTGAGACATCTTCCATCCACCTACATTGCATATATACTTCTTCATACCAGCAATCACTTGAACTTTGGATGGTTGTCTTGACTTCTTCTAATTCTTCTTGATTGATCCTATCATCTCCCTTAGAGCTTTATTATTCTTCATTTGGATAAAATCAGCTAGTTGAGCTGATCTTTCTTCAGATGTTAAGCTTTGATCTGCAACAAGCTCAATAGCTTTCTTTTTCACCTCTGGATCAGTGTTGATTAAATGCTCAATCTCTTCTTCATTAGGCACATAAGAAAATTATGAGAGATCTTCTTTTGGATCAAATACCAACTTTATCTCTTCATTATGCAATCTCTGAGCTTCCATGAAATCTGCCACTTCCAATTCATCTTGTGCGGCTTTCTTGGCAAATTCATCCTCATGAAGTTTCTGAGCTACTTCTGCATCATAAGCAATCTGAGTAGTTGTACTTGCCTTGATCTTCTTTGGTGGAGAAACCTCTGCAGTAGTTAAAGGAGCTTTCCCCTTTTCTTTCCTTCTTCTTTTAAGTTCTTCCTCAGCAGTGGCTGCAATGTGATCAGCAGTGGAAACTGCTTGTAGTTGACTAGATGCAGTATCAAATACTTCTTCAGGCACCTTTTGAGAATCCACAGCTACAATTTCTATCATATCTACAAGTTCTATTGTATCATCTCTACCCACTTCCTCTGCTTCAAATTGTTGCTGAGGAACTTCTTCTGTACCCTGATCTTCTTCCACTGGTTCATCATTACCTAAATTTACAAAATTTTCAAAACCCTCAAAACTTTCAAAATATTCAAAATTTTGAGTTCCTTCAAAGTCTAGCTTCCTCCCCTTAGTCCAAGCATCTGTTTTCCTCCCCTGTTTGGGAGAATCACCCAAGTCATCATGGGAATCTTCTGAGTCAAGATCATGAGGTAAGGATAGAGAAGAGAGCACAATGTTAGCACATCTGTGCCTCTTAAGTTGATGCATATCTTCCTTAAGAGATGTGATCTCAGCATGTAGACCTTGAATATCTTTGGCATGTTGCTCCTTAGTTTGTGCCAATTCTTTCTCCAATAGAGCAACCTGTTTTGATAATTTGGTACAAGTATCCATCAATTCCTTAAGTTTCCCACTGCCCTCATCACTTCCAACTGTATGACCTGCTGAGAAAGGTGAATCAAGGGGCAATGGTTCAGTTTCCTCCCTAGTCCAGAGCAAACAACTATCAGATAGTGACTATGTTGGTGCAAGCTTGGATAGAAAATCAACTACAGGAGGGTGATGTGCGTTTTATTAGTACAAGTTTTAAAATTTATAAACACGAATTATCCGATTATTATCTAGTACATACGAGCAAGTATACTCGTTCGGTGTAATAAAGGTAGGTAAGTCGAGATCGTCCCAAGGGATTTGGTGGTTTTAGTAATAAGAAAAACGTTTGTTAAATAAGGGTTGTCAATCCAAATTTATGTAAAATCTTAATTTAAAAGAAACTCAATAAAAACTAAACATATACTTGTGTATAATTCCTTGATTGGTAATTAGGAGTATCGTAACAATTTGAGTACGAAGTTTGGTGTAAAACTTGTTATGATGCGCAACTAAAAATGAGTAGTTATACAATCTATGATGTATGTCATGTTTTCACTACTACTAAGAATTCTATCACCTAAATGACTCATTTAGGACATATCAAATTAATATGACAATCCTATAAACACATGGTTGTTTAGAAAATCAATTCTTTTCTTATGAATTCCTACGAATCCTTTTGGTCCTTTTTCGTGATGAAATCGTCTCAAATCTATTTTAACAAGTAAATAAGATGGTTGTCAAGCATCCTATTCCATACTAATTTGGTGCATTAATATTTTGGAATAAAAACAAGTTGAAAATCCTTTCGGACCTATTTTTCAAGAAATTTTTTTGTACCGACAAATTAAGCAAGAAAAGATGTTATATCAACAAACTCATAAAAATAGATATGTTTTCATGCATCACCTTTTTCATAAAATAATACTCCAATAACCAATCACATCATATACACAAGTATATCACAAATTACTCCATAGCAATCATATTAAAACACAAGTAATTAAGAAAACTTTCATAAAACTTAAAGTAACAATTGTTCATTATAAGTATCAAGGTGTACCTAGTCTTGAAAATTACAATGAGTAAACTTGTGGAACTATAGCAACCACACTCCTCCAATTGCTCACCAATGTAAGTAAACAACTCCACACTCGAACCAATGCTTGAGACTTTAACTCAACACGTTCCGGACGTTTTTACAACACTTAGTAAACTTTCAGGCAATATAAGATAAGCTAACAAGATTTGGTGTAATACTAAGTTAGATAATGGTGGTACAAGTATCTCTAGGCCCTAAGTGCTCATTATATAGCTTAATGACACTTATGCGTCAAGTAAAAACGTCCATCCTCAGTAAATAAGCAGCAATGGTCAGCCACACATGATTATGGGGAGTAAATTCGCCAATTAATCCAAAACTTGTAACTTCAGTTACCACCAACCAATCGGTTTCTCGCCATCCGATCGGATGGTCAATTCTGGCACATTTCCAGCCGATCCGGTTGCGGGTTGCAACCGATCGGTTGGATTGAGTCTGAACATGTTTTAATGTCTTTTCTTCGTCATTTTACGTTGCATGCAATATTTTTCTTCGTGGCATGACTTTGTCCATTAGAACTTGATATTTCCTTGATAATCTCATGTAGTAAACTTGTCTTTATCAAATCCTTTTGTTCATGCAACATCTCTTTCTTCCTTGATCCTCTCGAAACTCTCCAAAAATGCATGTCCACTTCATTTCTTCATCTTTTAATCATTTTTACCTGCTTTTGGCTATATTTGCATGTATAAACACTTTTCCACGATTAAGTAACAAATATATTCAAATATGACCAATTTCCACTCATAAATCAAACAATAACGCGACTAAAAATATGCTAAATTTGAGCGTTATCAAATCCCCCACACTTGAAATTTGCTCGCCCTCGAGCAAGTATTAATCAAAAGAAAATTGAATTCAATGGCAATAGTGCAAATATCTTATTTGAACCCAATCAAGTAAATAAAGAGCTTGATAACAATTCTAAGCACCTCACGAAAATAATTTGAAATTCACTCATCACTCAATATGTGTAACGATTAATAGATCACTCATTTCACAGTCATGATTAATGTTTCTTACCATAGGCTTGTACAAGTATCAAAACAAATAAAATAATTCATCAAAGAGGTCTTTTATTCGGGTTGTAATGTTTAGGCTAAGGGTTTTATAAACTTTCGTTCAAAATAATTACACTAAGTTAAAAAGGTAAGGATAAGGCATGGGAAAATTTTTGAAATTGCTTTTAAAAGAAAAATAAAATCAAAGTCTAAGTCCCATAGTTGCTAATCTCAAATAATCCACAAACCCAAAAATGATAATAGTTACAATCGTTCTCCTCTTCAACTCCACATGTTGATACATTGACTCACCATAAAAATATTCTTCAAACTTAGCACATTGGCTAACAACATATCTCATGACTTTCTTTATTCATAATAATATAACACATTGGCAATATTTGTCACCTTATAGTTGCGATGACTTTTTTTTTTATCACATCCCCCACACTTCGCATAAGCATACACCACAAAAAATACAAAATACGAAAGACGTCTCCTTCATCTTGTTGGAATGGCACACACATGAATTGTGAAGTGTGGCTAACTAATAATCATCAAAAACTAACCAACAACCAAGCAACTAGTAATCCACCATTTAGACTTTGATAAGGGTTAGGCTAAGGTTTAAAGTGTAAAATCTTTTTGTATTTTTTTTTGGATTAAACAAAAATAAAAAGGATGGCTCAAAGGGTGAAACTAATGGTATCTAGCGCTAAAGATAAACGCTAACAAATGGGTTCCAAATACGAGGGTAACTAACCAATGTGGTTAGCAAAAATTATTTTGTAAACGGATAGCCATTTGGTTTTATTCCTAAGTTTGCCTCTTATCATATGAACATATCCTTATCATTCGAAAATGATTTTAAGCTTAATGCATAACAAGTACAAGTTCTAGAATTAACACAACCACCGGCACACTCATCATGAAATATGTAAATAGTATAAGAAATACTATTCTAAAAAAAACTAATCCTCACAATTTATAGTAATAAGGGTATAAAATTGTGCTAGCAAATGTTATCAATTCCGAGACAAATTGCTCTTTAAAACTTGAATTTATTCTCCAAAAATATCATTATTATATACCATGAAATCAACCTTATTTTAACTAAAATATGAAGGGTGAACTACTACTAGTTACTCAAGTTCACGACTCTAAAACAAAATTTTTAAAATTAAAAAAAAAATTCTATTTTCTTCCTTCCCCCACACTTAAGTTTTGCATTGTCCTCAATGTAATAAAAAAAATAACTTCAAAGTAAAGGAAATGGAAAAATTTAGAAAATACCGGAGTTAAATACGCAACATGCATATTTAATCATAATAAGCAAATGAGTTTACCGACTCCAAAAGTTGATCAACTATATGTTTCCGTAATAAAACTCCTGCAAGAAAACTGCAAAATATACGAAACAACCAAACAAACACAAACAAAAACATATCTAAACCATATAAATAGAAAATTACGTTACGTTATAAATCCTACTAGAAATAGTTAAAGATAATAGAAATAGAAATTGTTCGACACATAATTGTTTTTAAAAACCAACCATAATCCATGTGATCAACCGTCACCATCAATAACTCACATCGGAACGAATGAACTCGTCCTCGCTTTCCTCTTCATCCTCATCAACATCTTCTTCATCATCCTCGTCCACCACTCGTCTCTTTTTCATTCCAGCTCTTGATGACGAACCACCAACATCATAACTCGATCCTCCAGGATTAAAACTTGGTCCACCCACATTAACACCTGAACTACCATACTCGGGAAGTCTACCGTATGGAGGATATGGCTCGGGAAATGGTGAATAACCAGGATAAGGATAGGGGTATGGTCCAGGATATGGAGAATACGGTAAAGGGTATGGTGGAACATTTGGTGGGTTGTAGGGAGGTACCTCATAATTGGCATCTTGTGCCAAATGTTGGATCATAGGCATGGAATAATCATAGTTGTAATTGTTCCTCATTTGCATTGAATCTCTCCAAACATCCCTACACTCAATAGCATTTAATTCACGGTTCCAATCACCCCATCCTGAATCAAAACCACTTTGGGTATTACCCGGAAAACTCCCCATTTGAGGTTGTGAAGGCGCTCCCGCATAAGCTCCGGATTGTGCCCCCACAATTGGTTCGATCCAAGGTCCCAAAGTCTTGTTTATCCTATCCAATGCTTTCCCAAAACTAAAAGAATCCCATATCTCACTCTCCAATCTCACACTACACTTCCTCAATTCCTCATCATTAAAATACCCAAGATTTTTAGCCAACAATGGTCACATAATGACCTCCACAAACATCACTTTGTTTCTTAATCCCCGGTGCTCTCTTCGAAAGATACTCGGCAATAATCCATGCCACATTCCCATTCTTGTCTTCCTCTAACAAATTCATCACCCATAGGTCCGGTTGACTACATTTGTCTGGTCCACCGCTCCTATGTATCAATCCCCAAGAAATCAACTTTTGTAAAACCTTCAACAACGGATTCCTAATCCTAGAAGAATTTCTCCTAAGACAAGTTGGATCACCAATTCTATTCCAATATTCATCAATACCCGTGTATTGATCATTACCTCTAGCTAAACTCACAAAATGTGGTCCAAACAACCTATGTTGAATCTCACTCTCCTCATACAAACCAAGTGCAGCTGCAAACTTTGGCAAAGATAAAGCATGTTCGCGACCACATAGTCTAAACCAAACACAAACATCTCCAAGAACATCATTTACCTTTCTATCAAAGTAGAACGTAGAAAAGAATTCCAAACATCATTCCTTGTAAACATCTTCATGAATACTAAAAGCTCTTTCCCAAGAATAATCTTCAAACCTATCTCCATCTCCAGGATACACATAAACCATAGTCATCATACTCCTTAATTGATCCTCACATTCATACTCCTCAAGCAATTCCCAATCAATCAACCTAGGCTTAGCAATCTTCCTCTCTTGAAGTTTTGAAAGACGTCTCTATACGCATTCTTCTCATCTTTGTTTTTCACATGAGAAAACTTGACATTCTCATTAGACTCCGGTTTCAAACTGAAAGTAATCCTCTTCCGCTCGTTCCATTTCAAATACTTGTTAACAATTGGATTTCGTCCCAATCTTCCAACATTTCCCTGAAAGAAATCTCAAATTATGTTAGTATATAAGTATAAGAACTAATACCAATCAATTTAGAAACTAGAAAACAAATTTTCAAAAATTGTCAAAAATTTTTCCGAGGCCACCAACCGATCGGTTTGAGGTCCAACCGATTCGGATGCAACTTTGGCACACTTCCAACCGATCGGCTGCAACTCGCAACCGATTTGGTTGGAGTTTTCTGCAAACTTCATTCATATTCAATTCATCCTAAATGTTTCCCAATCAATCCGAACTTCTTTCTAACTTGTAATCTCCCATTCTTGAGTACTTCTAACATTCAAACTTTCCTAACAATGATTCTTTAACATTTCCAATCATCAACCCAATGATTCTATAAAAACCAAGAACATCATCTACTAAAATCTTCCAATTAGTGCTCTAATCAACAATGCAATAACCTAACATCACTAATTATCAATCATATAACTTCTGGGATTCATTAATTGCAAATAAACTAGCTCTAAAGATTATACCCAATTCACTCCGAAAATTCAATCAATGAATTCTTACTCAAAACTTAACCAATTGATCTAATTCTTTTTGCAATACCTTCTCCTATCATCTAATCACTTATCCCCAAAATATTACATCTCAATTCGAACTAATTCAAAAATACCCAATTCGTGACCTAATTTCAACCATCCGAATTAAAACTTAATTGAACAAAAGTAATGATATAACTTACTTGACTTGATGCCATTGATGATTAATTATCACTCCTGCAACCTTCTAACAACTTCTTATGGTCGAATTTTTTTAACCCCAATTTTTCGTGGATTGTGTGTATGTGTTTTTCTTATGTTTTTGAAAATTTTGGTTTATATATTCAACTCCATCCGATCAGTTGTGAATCCATCCAAATCGGTTTGGTATGAAATTGATTTTTCAAAGTTTTTTCTCCACTACTAAACTTGACACAAGTGTTAGTAGCTTTTTCTTTTCTCAAACTTATTATCTTGTATTCCAACACACTTTGTCTACCAAAAATTTTGGTCATCTACTTCTACTTCTAAACTTAAAACTAAAACATAACTTAAACTCTAAAAACTAAAAACTTAAACTAAATAAAAAGATAAATAGATAAATAAATAGATAAATAGATAGATAGTCTCATTCAAACATGAAATGCATAAAACCTAAAAACATGAAATAAAATGCATGAAAAATAAAAATACGAAACAAACAAACTAGCACAAGATGTGCTTTATTCTTGTGATCATTCTTCTTCATCCATAGAAATATTCATTCCTAAGAATGTCTTCTCCACGATACTTGTTTGCCAACTTCCTAGTTGTCTTTTGAGTTTTGAAAGTTCTTGCAAAGTTCCTTCCACTAGGACATGTGATATCAAATTTGCAATGCCAATCACCATCTCCTTCTTCTCTTTTGTAAATGCTATGACCTTCGGAACCCCATTCCAAGTTCTTCAATTGGACCGGTAAAGATCCAAGAAAATCTGTCAACTTGTTAAGCATAAAAATATTTTTAAAAGGATTAAAGAAAACCTCCATTGCTAGAGCTCTTTCCATTTCATCTTCAATATCAAAGAAACTAGGTGTGCATGGACCAAACTTTGGTCTACCATCTTCATCCCTTCCTACTTCAAAGCAACCAAGGTAATCCTCCTCTTGGTCCTCATCATTATCATCTCCATTACAACCCCCTCTAGGCTTTGGATAGTAAGTATTCTTAAGAACTCCATCATCAATTGTCATGGTACCTTTTCCCATATCTATTATAGCTCCACAAGTTCTTAAAAATGGTCTACCTAACAACAAAGGTAGTTCCTTATCAACCCCAACATCCAACACAAGAAAATCCGCCTAGAATGCTTGATAACCAATTTGAACTCTCACATTTCTTACTTCTCCCATTGCTTTTGCCTTAGAATTATCCGCCATAGTGAGTTTAGAATTGTTAGGTGTAGGGTCTCTTAATCCTAACTTATGATATAATGGATAAGGCATAATACTCACACTAGAACCCGTATCGGCTAATGCATATAAAGGAGTTGTCCCATTAATTTTAACCGGTAAAAAGAAAATTTACGGGATCATTCATTTTCTTTGGGAGCCCATTCTCAATTATCCTTCTCTCCTCTACTTCATCAAAACTATTATCCTCCAACTTAGACTTTTCCAACATAACTCCATCTAACTTCTTCCTATACTCCATATAATTCCTTAACACTTCAATGACCGGTTTGTTTTCCATCAATTCACTAATTTTTGCTTCAAGATTCTCCAAAATAGCTTGTTTTTGCTCTTTGGTTAACGGTTTGGTACTTTTTGGTGAGCTAGGTGGTGTTTTGGATGATGATGATGACGATGATTTGTTTTCTTTTTGGGTGGAGGGTTGGGTTAATTTGTTCAATGGTGTTTTGTTTCGGTTAGCTTTACCCATCTTACAAACTTCATCCGTTCCTTCCTTCATCATTTCAATTCCTTCACAAACATCAACAAGCATATCATTCACACTCTTCCCTTCTTCCAAATCACTTATGTTAATTTTCAACTCCCCAAGTGCAAAATCCAAACTACACTTGGTATTCACTAAAAAATCTCTACCAAAAATCACTTCCGGTTCATCTTCATTAGTATACTCCAAAACAACAAAATCAACTTTAAAGATGTGACCATGAATATTCACTCTAACTCCTTTCACTTCCTTTTTACCATAACTTCCATAATCAAGCCTAACAAAACCAAGTTTGTCAAGCATTTCTTCCGAAATGTAATTGTCTCCATATTCCATATTCAATTCTGCATCCCACGCTTTAACTCCTTCCACCGCACAAGGTATAGAATACCTCATGTGTGGAGCATCATATTTCTTAGGTGGTGCTCTAGTGAAAACAACAACTTTTCTCTCCTTCTCCTTCTTTGGATAACACATTTCATGTGGCAAATAAGCAACATTGTCACAAAAAACTTCCTCTCCTTCCAAATCCAACTTTGCTTTTTGCAACATACTCTCCAACTTTTCCAAGGAATCACCGGAATCCTTGAACATATCTTTCAAGTCTTTCAAATACGCAGAAATTTGGCTCAAACTCTCCATTTCAACTTAAGCACTTACTAACTATAAAATAACCATAAAAAAAAATCCAAATCATTAGCATGAGGGTTAGTTATAATCAAATAAACTCTTAATATGAAATAAAAACAAGTAAATTAACTAAATAAAACACTAAGAATAGAAAATAAACTAAAAATTAAAAATGTCTAAAATTTTACCGAGATGCCCAACCGATCGGTTTGTAACCCAACCGAGTCGGTTAGCACAAATGACCACCTCCAACCGATCGGTTGGAACCCGCAACCGAATCGGTTGGAGTTTTTACACTAAAAAAATAAAATATTTTTTTTTATAAAATTAATATTTAATAAAAACTTTAATTATGAAATTAAAAACAATAAAAGCATTAACTAAGGTGTCTTTAAGAATTACTAATCATTAATTGAAATTAAAGCTTCTAAAACATTAAAATGACTAATAATTGCAACTTAAAACTATTAAAAACTAACGTTAATTATATAATTATTAAAACTAATTAACTAAAAACAGAAAAATAAAAATTAATTACTAAAAAACAGAATCCAATAAATTTACCGAGACCACCAACCGATCGGTTGGTTACCCAGCCGATTCGGTTGGTCAAAAAACAAAAAAACAAATTACTTTTTACTCTAAAAACTTTAAAATTTCACAAATTACAAACAATTTAATTACTAAAAACTAAGAAAATTAATCAAATCCCCGGTAGCGGCGCCAAAAACTTGATGTGCATTTTATTAGTACAAGTTTTAAAATTTATAAACACGAATTATCCGATTATTATCTAGCACATACGAGCAATTATACTCGTTCGGTGTAATAAAGGTAGGTAAGTCGAGATCGTCCCAAGGGATTTGGTGGTTTTAGTAATAAGAAAAACGTTTGTTAAATAAGGGTTGTCAATCCAAATTTATGTAAAATCTTAATTTAAAAGAAATTCAATAAAAACTAAACATATACTTGTGTATAATTCCTTGATTAGTAATTAGGAGTATCGTAACAATTTGAGTACGAAGTTTGGTGTAAAACTTGTTATGATGCGCAACTAAAAATGAGTAGTTATACAATCTATTATGTATGTCATGTTTTCACTACTACTAAGAATTCTATCACCTAAATGACTCCTTTCGGACATATCAAATTAGTATGACAATCGTATAAACACATGGTTGTTTAGAAAATCAATTCTTTTCTTATGAATTCCTACAAATCCTTTCGGCCCTTTTTCGTGATGAAATCGTCTCAAATATATTTTAACAAGTAAATAAGATGGTTGTCAAGCATCCTATTCCATACTAATTTGGTGCATTAATATTTTGGAATAAAAACAAGTTGAAAATCCTTTCGGATCTATTTTTCAAGAAATTGTTTTTACCGACAAATTAAGCAAGAAAAGATGTTATATCAACAAACTCATAAAAATAGATAAGTTTTCATGCATCACCTTTTTCATAAAATAATACTCCAATAACCAATCACATCATATACACAAGTATATCACAAATTACTCCGTAGCAATCATATTAAAACACAAGTAAATAAGAAAACTTTTATAAAACTTAAAGTAACAATTGTTCATTATAAGTATCAAGGTGTACCTAGTCTTGAAAATTACAATGAGTAAACTTGTGGAACTATAGCAACCACACTCCTCCAATTGCTCACCAATGTAAGTAAACAACTCCACACTCGAACCAATGCTTGAGACTTTAACTCAACACGTTCCGGATATTTTTACAACACTTAGTAAACTTTCAGGCAATATAAGATAAGCTAACAAGATTTGGTGTAATTCTAAGTTAGATAATGGTGGTACAAGTATCTCTAGGCCCTAAGTGCTCATTATATAGCTTAATGACACTTATGCTTCAAGTAAAAACGTCCATCCTCAGTAAATAAGCAGGAATGATCAGCCACACATGATTATGGGGAGTAAATTCGCCAATTAATGCAAAACTTGTAACTTCAGTTACCACCAACCGATCAGTTTCTCGCCATCCGATCGGATGGTCAATTCTGGCACATTTCCAGCCGATCCGGTTGCGGGTTGCAACCGATTGGTTGGATTGAGTCTGAACATGTTTTAATGTCTTTTCTTCGTCGTTTTACGTTGCATGCAATATTTTTCTTCATGGCATGACTTTGTCCATTAGAACTTGATATTTCCGTGATAATTTCGTGTAGTAAACTTGTCTTTATCAAATCCTTTTGTTCATGCAACGTCTCTTTCTTCCTTGATCCTCTCGAAACTCTCCAAAATTGCATGTCCACTTCATTTCTTCATCTTTTAATCATTTTTACCTGCTTTTGGCTATATTTGCATGTATAAACACTTTTCCACGATTAAGTAACAAATATATACAAATATGACCAATTTCCACTCATAAATCAAACAATAACGTGACTAAAAATATGTTAAATTTGAGCGTTGGGTGAGCATCTATACTCTTAGATTGATAAGCTAATGTGTCACATGTTATCTTAACATTTTCATTAGCCTTTTTGAGTTTTTCTAATTCTTCTCTAAGAGCCTCATTAACTATAATCTTATAGTCTAAGTCCCTTTTTAACACAGCAATGTCATCATTAAACTTAGACTCATTTGCTCTAAAGTGCTCTATTTGTGTTTCTAAGACAGAAAAACCTCTTTTATAATTAGACAAAGTATAGTTAGAGTCGATTAATTCAGTGGTTTATTTTTCCAAAAGTTCCCTAAGTCTATCACACTCTTTTAAAGCTTTGCATGATTTAGAGCAACTATCGTTGGAATGTACCTCAGAATCAGAGAAAGCCATGAGAGCTAGTTCAGTTGCCACCATTGCAGATTCTGAAGGTTCTTCTACTTCATCAGCCATGTAACTCCAGTCATAGCTGACACCATCAATGGCTAACATTGCTTTTGGTTCTTCCACAGTTGGCTCCTTCTTCTCTTGCTTGTACCAAGTGGATCTGTTTTATGCCTTTCTTGGTTTTCTGCATTCCCTAGCAAAGTGTCCCAACTTGTGACAATTGAAACATTCCACCTTTTTCTTGTCAAAACTTGCAGTTTCATTACCATTAACGATAATTTTCCTTCCTGTCCTTTGCCAGAATTTCTTTGCCTTCATACTTAGCAGTGCAACCTGCCACTTGATACCATTCTCTTCCAAATCATCATCATCCACTTGCTCCAGATCTTCATGGGTTAAAAGTAAACCACTGACTTAGCTTGAGAGAAAAGCATAGAAGGTAGGGTCTCCAAGTCCAGCAATCTTCTTTTTAGTGCTAGTAGTGGTAACACTTGCACTACCAGTGGAAACAGCAATATGAGCAGCATTTTCATCTTCATCACTTTCATCATCAGAACTGTCATCTACAGATGATGATATAAGAGCTAAGTTTCCAGAACTTGTTTGCCTTTTCAATCTTTGTTCAATAACTTTAAAGTTATTGAGTTTCATTGTTTCAAGTTCTGGTTTTTCTTCCCAGACAACGACATTAGTGTGAAACTCAGAAGGTAAACTCCTTAAAAACTTCAAGTTGAGGTCTTCCCTTTCTACCTCAATGCCAAACACAGTAAGTTGTGTTACAATCTTCTAGAGTCTTGTGAAGATACTATCAATAGACTCATTATTTTTTGAAGAGAAGTTTTAATAGTTTTGCTTCAACAATGTTTTCTGAGTCTTTTTGGTAGCATCATTGCCACCAAAAACTGAGCAAATCTCTTCAAACAAGGTCTTAGCAGTTTTTTATTTACTGAAAACTATGATTTGATCCTTAGGAAGGGTCATTATCAGTAAGCTTCTTGCCTTCAGGTCATTCTTCTTCTGAAGCCTCTCTTCATTAGTGACTGGTCCTGTATTAAGTGTCTGAACATTTTTGCAATCAATTGTTTCTATAGAAGTACCAGGCTTGAATGTATCACCATACATGATGATTTCCCATAGAGCATAACCTTGAACAAGAAAGAACTGCTCTACCATTATCCTCTATATCTCATACTCATTGAGTTTGAGCTTAGGAAGCCTTGCTAAAATATTCGACTAATTGTTCTCTATCTCCATTGGACTTGCAAAAGTGAGTTGAAATCTTTGGATATTCTAATTCAAAGTATCAGAACCTGTCTCTGATACACTTTATGAGGATCTAAACACATACCTTGTGTTAGATAGATACTTTGAGTATTTACTTTGTAGCACGCGGAAGTTACCATAAAGTATTTAGAAGATATGTTTGAGTAATGTGTATGAGTTGTTTATGAATAGAATAGTAAGAACACAAGGTTTAACGAAACTTGTAGCTTCAATATTATTGATAAAAATACGAGTGATCTTAGTTATCACTAGGGTTACACCTTGAAGCTTTTGCTATTGATACGTAAATCAAACCTAACCCTAGGACCTCCTTTTATAGGACACAAGGAGTCCTTTACAAGATAAGTATAAGCCTATAAAAATAGAATATACAGGAGATCTTTTCTATACTTATCTAATACACGGCTACATAACATTTATCTAATAAGCAGTGGTAACAGTATGTACTAGCAGTGGTAATGATGTTTCCACTGCTAGTGCATTTTCAGCAGTGTCTTCCTCCAAGCTTATCAGTGGTAACTGTTAGCATTATTCCCAACACTTATTTTGGATCTCAATATCCTTGGCTTTTTGGAAACCTTATTAAGCAAACTTTTCATATCCAAGCTCATTTTGGACTCTAGTGCTTATTTGATAACCTTAAATTAGGCCTGCAGTTAGCCAAGTTTGGTGATGAAGCGAAAAGTGTACCGCTTTTGGGGGGTCATTTAAGGCCAAAGTCTAGATAATTTGATCAAATATTGCCCTAAATCATTCCTTTTGTCATTTTAGGTACTTTTGAGAGGAATTTTACAAAAGGAAGCATTTTGGACGTTTTTGGAGCGAAAAAGTGAAGAAAACGACAAAGTCTCAAAAGCATGCTGGAAATTGCACTTGACGGCGTCACAAGGTGTTAGTGACGGCGTCATGAGTTGACAAAAGGGTGGATAAATCAAATACACATGACGCGCCAGAATGTTTTATGAAGGGTATGTGACGGCGTTACGTATAAAATTTCCAAGGCCATCAAGAGTTATTGCAAAGAGTGACGGCCCAGAACCCATAAAGAGTGACGGCGTTAGAAGTGGGTCTAGGCAATACGAGTTTATTTTGGCAGCGAGTTGACGGTGTCACACAATGCTCTTGACGCCATCAGAAGACAAAATCTATATATAGTTTTCTAGTTTTCATTCATTGTGTGCAACTTTGAGGGAATAAACCCTAGATGAATTTTACAGCTTTTTCAAGGGTTTCAACCCTTTGTTTCTTCCATGCTTAATTGAAGATAAGTACTTTACCAAATCATTCAATATGTCTATGTGTTGTTTGATTATATCTTACGCTTGTCTTCTCTTTAACATGCTAGGCTAGGTTTTCTTCGTGTTTGCTGAGATGTAATGAAACTTAGATATTGATTATGGGTTGATTGTTTGTTTATAATTGTTGTGGATGAATGAATTTGATGTTAGGCTTAAGAAAACTGCAGACTTCCAATTGGTAACTTACTTAAACGTCTTAAGAAACATGATCGGATGTGTACTACAATTATTTGGTTATATTTAATGCATAAGTAACTTCCAAGGATACCATGTTAGGAGCTTTTAGTCGGCTCGACATAGGCTTGAGGTAGAAGCTTATAGAGTTAGGGAAGATCGTACACAGCCCTACGAATGGTATTAAGGAATATAACCCGTCATCTATGCAATTGTAACAAACTAATCAACCTATAAAAGATAGCTAAGGAGTAGTAAAATCTCAGTAAACACAATTTTCTCTCATTATTGTTTACACCACAAATTAGTTTAAGTTTAGTTTACTTTATTTTGATTGCATATTTAGTTAATTGGGTTAGTTGACTAGCAACTAATTACGCCCACTCCTTCCAAAACCGAGATTTTTACCTGCTTTCCTTAAAATATAAAAATACAAAAAGAATCATCTATCACCTCTAGACCTAGTTTTAGTGAGTTTTAACCCTAGCGAACACTATTCTTTGAGTTGAACGATCAATCCCCCGGTACTTGTCACTATACTATACTACAACGAATAGGTACACTGCCTGGTGGGGATTGCAAGCTTCTCAAGATCCCTTGAGAGGTAAAACCTTTTGCGAGGGCGCAATTCCACGCATCAAGTTTTTGGCGCCGCAGCTCGGGGAATAGTTATTGTCTAGGTTAAAATTTCTTTTTATTAGGTCTACTTGCTAGATTCCTTTCTAGTAAGATTTTAATTTTATTTTTATAGGTTTTCTTTAGTGTATCTTTTTCTTCGTTCATTTGTTCGTAACCTTTGCCATCCGCCATCATGGAAGGTGGTAATCTCTTTGATCCCATCAACCCACCACAACAAAACCACCCACAAAACCCACCACTACCAAACCAACCTCCTAGACCCCGAACCTTAGGATAGTACTCCCGTCCTAGCCACCAAGGCTATCGAAACACCATTGAGCTCACTCAAGGAGCCAATGTGTCTCCCTTGTGATCCGACATCATCCGGTTGGTTCAAAGTGGATGTGCATTCCATGGACTTCGTTCTGAAGATCCTAATCAACATCTCAGGGATTTCCTTAAAATCGTTGATTCCATAGACCTTGATGTTGTAACTCGAGAGACGACCCGATTGCGTCTCTTCCAATTCTCTCTACGTGACCAAGCTAGTCAATGACTTGAGCGCTTACCAGCGGGATGCATCACCTCTTGGGATGATCTCACCACTCGTTTCCTTGCTAAATTTTTCCCACCAGGGAGAACTACTAAGCTTAGAAATGATATCTTGATGTTCCAACAATGTCAAGGTGAAACTATCTATGAAGCATGGACTCGTTTCAAGGACTTATTCCAAAAAGTCCCTCATTATGGCATAGATCTTTGGCTCCAAGTCTAAATTTTCTATGACCATATCGATCTCTCCACAAGGCGAACCATTGACCAATCGGCCGGTGGCAAGCTTCGTGATCTAAGTGCGGAAGAATCATGGGAACTCTTAGAAGATCTTGCTCTCTATGACAACGAAAGTTGGAATGATCCCCGTGATTCCAACCAAACAGTTCACCCTCTAACCGTACTTTCAGCAACAATCCTTCCAACAACTATGGTAGTACCAATAATCTTGAAAGATTGATGTCCAAATTTATGGCATCTCAAGAGGCCCGCATAGCTAAGTTTGAATCCGAATTTAATCAACAACAAGCGGAGATGACAAATAAAATTGACAACTTACTGAAAGCTCTCAACAACCAAGTGCTAACTAACCAAAGAAGGATACTAGGGACACTAGTAGCGGAACCCAAATTAAGGACCCCTCATCATCTAAACACGTCCACTTTGTCAATGTAGTTACTATTAAGCCAGTCGATAATAATAGGGAAGAAAGTGATACGGATGAGATTAAGGAAGTTGTAGAGAAAAAGGAAGAGAAAGTTGAGGAAGTAGAAAATGTAGAGGAATACTTTGATAGGTTACCCACCAAGGAAGAACGGGAATACCATAAGGCTCTATTCGATGACCCCGAGACACCATACGTCCTTGGTTCACCAATCATCAAAGCGGGTGATCCCTCTAACATCAACATACCATGCAAAATTGGGCATATGCATGTGTGGAAATCCTACATCGATCTTAGATCTCCCATACACATTATGACTAGGACCCATTACAATTGGGTAATGAAGAAGCAACTTGGATATAGGATGATGCCTAACACGAGTTGGATGAGTAACTTTGTGGGAAGAATGAAAGGATTGCACGTCTTTGTAGGAAACTTCACTTATGTTACCGATTTTGTGATTGTGGAGGATATTCGTCCGGTAATAGATGGTTTCCTAAGCCAGAATGTTTTATGAAGGGGATGTGACGGCGTCACGTACAAAATTTCCAAGGCCATCAAGAGTTATTCCAAAGAGTGACGGCCCAGAACCCATAAAGAGTGACGGCGTCAGAAATGGATCTAGGCAATACGAGTTTATTTTGGCAGCGAGTTGACGGTGTCGCACATTGCTCTTGACGCCGTAAGAAGACAAAATCTATATATAGTTTTCCAGTTTTCATTCATTGTGTGCAACTTTGAGGGAATAAACCCTAGAGGAATTTTACAGCTTTTTCAAGGGTTTCAACCCTTTGTTTCTTCCATGCTTAATTGAAGATAAGTACTTTACCAAATCATTCAATATGTCTATGTGTTGTTTGATTATATCTTACGCTTGTCTTCTCTTTAACATGCTAGGCTAGGTTTTCTTCGTGTTTACTGAGATGTAATGAAACTTAGATATTGATTACGGGTTGATTGTTTGTTTATAATTGTTGTGGATGAATGAATTTGATGTTAGGCTTAAGAAAACTGGCAGACTTCCAATTAGTAACTTACTTGAACGTCTTAAGAAACATGATCGGATGTGTACTACAATTATTTGGTTATATTTAATGCATAAGTAACTTCCAAGGATACCATGTTAGGAGCTTTTAGTCGGCTCGACATAGGATTGAGGTAGAAGCTTATAGAGTTAGGGAAGATGGTACACGGCCCTACGAATGGTATTAAGGAATATACCCCGTCATTCATGCAATTGTAACAAACTAATCAACCTATAAAAGATAGCTAAAGAGTAGTGAAATCTAAGTAAACACAATTTTCTCTCATTATTGTTTACACCACAAATTAGTTTAAGTTTAGTTTACTTTATTTTGACTGCATCTTTAGTTAATTGGGTTAGTTGACTAGCAACTAATTCCGCCCACTCCTTCCAAAACTGAGATTTTTATCTGCTTTCCTTAAAATATAAAAATTCAAAAAGAATCATCCCTCACCTCTAGACCTAGTTTTAGTGAGTTTTAACCCTAGCGAACACTATTCTTTGAGTTGAACGATCAGTCCCCCGGTACTTGTCACTATACTATACTACAACGAATAGGTACACTGCCTGGTGGGGATTGCAAGCTTCTCAGGATCCCTTGAGAGGTAAAACCTTTTGCGAGGGCGCAATTCCACGCATCATTTGGCTTATTTGGTTTGAGGATCTAGATTTTGCTTGTTCCTGTTTATTGGCCTATTCTAGTGTGCTTATTTGTTTGTTTTGGCTTATTTCAAGTTTGTTTCATAAACTTTTAGCTTATTTTACCCTTTGTTCAGTCTATAGCTTATTTGGTTGCCTATTATACCTAAAAATTCTATTTCAAACCATTTTGGCTAACTGCTAGTGTAATAAGCTCTCACAGAGCGTATTTAAGCTTTTAGAAAAGGTTGTTTTTATAAAAGTTAGTTATTATTAGTTATTGAGCAGTTGTGTAAAAAGAAAAACAAAAAATAAATAATTTGGAAAAATTGCAAAAAAGTGAGGGTCGAACCTTTGACCTCAAGCACAAACAGACACAACACCACACACCAATACCAACTGACATAGGGTCTTTTATCTGTAACACCTTGCATCCTTTTTTATTTAACACCCTTTTTCCCCATTTTAGCTTATTTTGCCCTTTCAGCTTATTTTTTTGCTTATTTATAAGCACTAGTACCTTTTTATTTTTTTCCTAGGTTTTTGATATCTCAAAGTATTTGTAGAAATTTTTTTATAATTTTCACTTTTCATTTAGTATTTTTAATAATTAAAATTAGTTTAATTAGTTTTTAATTAATAATACATAAGTAAATTTACAACTGCTTATTTATAAGCAATTAGGAATTTTTATATTTTTCTTAGCTTTCTGTCACCATAAAGTATTTTTAGAAAAATTTTCATAATTTTTACTGTTCATTTACTATTTTTCATAATTAAATTTACTTTAATTAGTTTTTAATTAATAATAAATAAATAAAAACTTAAATAGCTTATTTATAAGTCGTAGGAGCTTTTTATAATTTTTTAGGATTCCTGTGATGATTAAGAAGTTTTAGAAAAAATTTCATAATTTTCCAACTTAATTTATTATTTTTAATAATTTAAATTAGTTTAAATAGTAATTAAATAGTTTTTATTTAATAATAAATAATTAAAAAGTCAAAAAAATAAATGTTTATAGAAAAGTAATTTTCATCTCCATAGGATCTATTCTGGTTAAATTTCACTTTTCCTTTTAAGCGTTACGTTAATTTTAATTTAAACATTTGTTTTTAATTTTAAATACGTTTTAGGATTATCTGGTTTTTAGTTATTGTTAATATTGCTTATTTGGTTCACTTTCATTATTATCTGCTTAGTATAAATTCTCAAAATCATTTTTTTGTTACTTCTGTTCAAATCACCCAATCTTATATCGTTTCCAATAATACAATTTCATACCTTGTTAGGACATAACGACCCGGGAACTCACTGTGCTTACACTGAATCACTTGTATACACTCAGGTTTGACTTTTTGACCATCCTTGGTTAAATAAGTGGTTAATCTGAGCGTATCAACGATCCACAGTGGGGATCTCAAAGTCTTTCCCGATGGAAGTTGGGCTTCACCAGGGATCTGCCATTAGTCCATATCTCTTCGCATTGATTCTAGATGAGTTATCTCGAGGGATACAAGAGTGCATCCCCTGGAGCATGATTTTTGCTGACGACATCGTGTTGGTAGCTGAATCGGCGAAAGGGTTAAACAATAGACTTGAACACTTGAGGGAGGCTTTAGAAGAAAATGGTCTTCGGGTGAGCAGAGAGAAGACTGAATACATGAGATGTGATTTTGGGAGGATCCAGGTAGACCACCACGAAGAAAGGGATATTCGTCTCGGGGACCAGATTCTGCCACCCAAGGAGTCTTTTAGATACATAGGATCGATGATCCATAAATTAGGAAGGATAGATGAGGACATAACCCACCGGATTAGAGCCGGTTGGGTGAGATGAAGGGCGGCGTCAGGAGTCCTTTTTTATAGGAACGTCCCCTTAAAGCTTAAGGGAAAATTTTATAAGGTGACGATTAGACATGCTATGTTGTACGGGTCTGAGTGTTGGCCTATCTCTAAGGCTCATGCTAACAGGGTCGAGGTGGCGGAACTGAGAATGCTAAGGTGGACCTGCGGTAAAACCTTGCTTGACATGATTCCGAACGGAGTTTTCAGAGCTAAACTCGAGGTCGCAACTATTATCTCAAAGATGAGAGAAGGAATGTTGAATTGGTTCGGTCATGTCAGGAGGAGGCCACAATCAGCGCTAGTGAGAAGAGTCGAAGCGCTGGTAGTTGATGGTGTGAGAAAGAGGGGTAGGCCTAAACTTAGGTGGAAGGACAGACTTAAGCTCGACATGGAGGAGCTTCTCTTGTCCGTGGACATGACCTCAAATAGGAAGGCGTGGTGAGATAGAATTAGGATCTGCGGGTAGCAGGCTCGGTATTCCGGGGGTTTAGGTAGTTTTGGCGTTAGGTTTTTAGGCGTCTCTTTGTTGCCTTGCCCTTTTTGTTTTATTTTCCGGTGCCTCTTGTTTCCCTTAGGTTTAGGCCTCGTGCGTTGCCCTGATTTGCCTTAGCTTTAGGCCCCTTGCGTTGCCTTTGCTTTTGGTTTTTGGTTTTGCTTTGCCTTAGCTTTAGGCCCCGTGTGTTGCCCTACTTTGCTCTGTGCTGCTCTCTTAGGTCTGCTTGCTTGTCTAGGTGCTTTGGTTATTTGTTCCTATTTGTGTTTTTGTTTGCGTCTTTCCTTGCTTTTGTGTTTGCCAGTTTTACATGCTCTCTTTTACATGCTTCTGCTTATTGTTCTCTGGCTTTTGCTCTTCATTTATTGTCTACATTCTATCTCCCCCATACCCTGCCCCCTCTCTCACATCTTTTCAAAAAAAATACACACACACACACATACACACACACACACACACACACACACACATATATATATATATATATATATATATATATATATATATATATATATATATATATATATATATATATATATATATATATATATATATATATATATATATATATATATATATATATATATACATATACATATATATATATATATATATATATATATATATATATATATATATATATATATATATATATATATATATATATATATATATATATATATATATATATATATATATATATATATACATATATATATATATATAAAGGAAAAAACTGGCTAATGGTTTTGGTTGGACACTTGTGTCGGTATTTTATTATATATACTAAAAGGGGGAACCACTTACTGTTCGACACTGTAGCTACAGTGGACGAAACAGTGCCCACTTGCAAAATAGTCCCTAAAGTGAAATTGTCGTTGCAAGATAGGTCCTTTGAGGACTAACGATGCAACACGTCGAGAATTTCAGGGACTTTTTACGTAAAAAAAACATGTTATTTCCAGAATTATTTTGTACCTAACGAATTTACAAAAATGGTCCCTCAGGTTAGCTGTAAATAGCATCGTTAGTCCCCCATTAGCGATCTTTTGCAAATTTAGTCCTTAATAATTTTTTTCCCGATTGTTTTATTTCGATTTTAGATTAAATACAACATTCTCGCGGCAACGTGCGGGTGCCCCCACTCGTTATTCTATAAAAGATACATTCCCATGAGTTTTTCATACTGAATCCAACCCATCCATATATGTGTGACTCTTCCTCTTCAATTCACACTAGTACTACTTTCGTCCCAGCAGTTACTATGCTTCTTTTCTTCTTCTTACTAGCAGTGAGCAGAAAAATCAAAAAATGCGAATAAACCAACAACCAAAACCAAACCAAAACCAAACCAAACCGAAAATAACTTAACCGAACTAATAACCGAACCGAATTTGCCAAAACCGACCAAACCGAACTTTTAATTCGGTTCTCGGTTTGAATATGGTTTTGGTAATCAATACCGAAAACCGAATTCATATAAATTTATATATTTTTTATATATTTATATATATAAAAAGATCAAGAAAATGTTATATATATTGTTAAAAGTTACGTATAAATATTAATAAGTAAATGACTAGTATCGAACCCGAGACCTCGGGATTGCACACATTACAAACGAGAATTAAAGATTAATAAATATTAATTGTTATGTATATTTATTAATAACACAAGTATAAGGACTAATGGTCGTTAGTGATTAAACGTATGGACTAACTATCGTTAAATAATAAGGAAAGGGACTAGAATGTAATTTGAAGACAAGAAGGATCCGGAAACCCCTTGTGGGGTGTATGGCCGGTCGACCCAAACCCAATAGGGTCGATCCATGCTTGCTTGGTCTCCAAGATATCTTCTAGTATATATATAAACCCAAGGCTCAATTGTTTCTCACCTTTTGCGCACACACAATACCCTAAAAGTTTTCTCTTCTCCTTGTTTCTTCCTTGGCCGATCGTACCCTAACCCTTAGGGTTTGGATCGAAATTTTTGATAACAAAATATTACTTGTGTTTAATCTTGCAATCACTTTAATTCGGTATTAGTTTGTGTGTACAAGAACGAGGTAATTACTCACTATAGTAATTATCAAGAGATCGATAAACAAAAACGGTAAGGGGTTTATCATTGATCTAGTTTACACAAGATTCAGGATTTATTGAAGTGCATCGGGTACGTTACTATTTATGTTTTAGTTAATCTTAGTATATGTTATACTTGATCCTAGCTTCCGCATATTTGTATACTTTGATTATCAAACTCTAACAGTGGCATCACGAGCCATGTATAACATGTAATTGATTACTAAAACATAATAAAATCGGATCTTTAATTGTTTTAGATACATGTTTTTGATCTAGGGTTTTTCTTTAAATTTTTTTATAAAATTTGAAACCCTAACCCTAATTTGGGGGGGGGGGGGTCAATTTTCCACATAAAACCCTAATTAGGGTTTGTGGTTTACTTGATTAAATTGTAATCACTAGAAACCCTAGGTCTTTAACCGGTTATGTGAACGTATCTTGTGACCTATGTGCTAATTGTTAGGTTTAATCCATGATGAAACATGCAAGTTAGTCATGGATCTTGTTGTTGTTTTTTTATGTCACATGTTTTAGATAGATCTAAAATTGGGGAAGACTCCAATACATATATATTAAAATCAATTTATATGCTATGTGGTGTGTATATTAGCTTTGGCCTGCGCAATTGATTCGTCAATGTATGTGACTCTCTTCCATTAAGAGGAGAAGGCCTTAGTTGATTACATGCATGATTATACCTAGACTTGATTTTATTAGGATCTTTTCTAATAAGGAATGCATGTGGCTATTTGTTTCACTTTAATTATTATTAGTTGTTGTTTTTTCTTTGAATTACTTGTTTTAATTGTTTCTTAATTGTTTGACTTGTTGTAAGTAATAAAAAGGGTGATTTTCATAAAGAAAATAATACGGACTAATAATGGTGAAACCCTAAGTGATAAAGATTGAATCTTGCGGAGTCTTATGTGCCAACAACGGTTTACTTCGCACGGTAATTCGCTCCAAGGCGAGACTAGCAAGATTCATACTTTATTACATGATTTTGAGATTGAATCCATAAACTTTTGCTTGATTGATGTATTGTACAAACGTGCTTCTAAAAGTAACTCTTTTAAGACAAAATTCATAACCGTGATTTGAAGGCTTTGAAAAGAGCCTTAGAGTCTGCCTTGGTTATCACAATCTTGAATACGTCTTAAACGAATTTCTTTTAAAATCATGCTTGTAGAAAGTCATCTTAGGGTTTTTTAAACCTCAAGTAAAACTTTATGTATTAATTTCACGAATTGGTAATAAAAAGGTTTTGAAAATTATGCTATGAAGATGAGTGTATGCATCTTTATACATATTTTGATTGACATATCAAAAATTGAATACCCTTAAAATTTAAGTTACATGCCATCTATCTATAAGGAACACTTGGAATTTTAATTTAGTAAACGTGAGACCTAGGCAAAATTATTATAACAAGGTAAAATTCTTTTAGTGCGTGAGACTATAATTGTAATTTTACAGTTTCTAAGGTAGACGACTTAATTAAGTTGTGCGTGAGACCTAGAACTTAAGGCATGAGATGGGATGAAACATGCTTACAAGGCAAATTGATGAATCAATTTGATGTAAATCCCATAATGATCTAGGAATTGGAAATCTTGTTTGCCAATTATTGTTAGACAGATTACCATCTTTTGTACTTTCACCACTAGCAGATCAACTGATGTGGTGGAACTATGTAAAGTTGGATCCTAGATTTTCAAGAAAATTTTGGTGGTTATATGAATATAGCCTATGGTTATTTTATTTTCTTGAAGATATTTATTATCGAAAATACTAATGTTTGAACTTTTATATGTAGATATGGCTCAACCCGATAACCCAACTGTGATTTCTGCTTTCAAGAGTCATCTTGAGAGAGAAAAATTGACTGGAAATAATTTCAATGATTGGCACCATTCGGTCAGAATTGTCTTGAGGGCGGCCGGTAAGCTCAATTACTTGACCGAAGAATGTCCAGTTGAGCCTGCTGTTGATGCAACAGAAGCAGTTAAGGTGGAGTGGAGGGAGAAACATGCTAAGTTTAATGAGGTTGCTTGTTTAATGCTCACTAGCATGAGTGCTCAGTTACAAAAGAAGTTTGAGTACTTTTTCCCAAAAGATATGCTTGAAGTACTTCAGCAGTCTTATGAGAAATCTCCCGCAGTTGAATTCTATGATGAACTTGACAAGCTACACAACTGCAAGCATGGTGATGGTAAACCAGTTGAAGATTATGTGACTGAGATGAAGGAATCTTTTGATCAGCTTCACAAAATTGGATTTGGTTACCCCGAAAATGTGCAAGTGCACTTGATCAATAGGGCCCTTAACAAGGACTTTGCTGGTTTTGTGCAGAATTTCAACATGCACTGCTCGGGGAAGATAGTCTCAGAATTACTCGCATTGCTTGTTGATTATGAGAAGAGTCTACCAGCCAAGGTCAAGGCCCCTACCCCGCAAGTGTTGGCGATTCATGGGGGAGAATCCAGAAGAAATCGCATGTGAACAAAGGCATGGGGAAAGGTGATAAAGGCAAGCAGATCATGGCCTATCAACCACAACCCAAGATGAAGCAGCATCAGCCTAAGTAGAACAAGGTGAATCCGCCAAACAAGAAGGATCAAGCTTGTCACCATTGTCATGAAAAGGGCCATTGGAAGCGCAATTGTCCTCTCTACATTCATGACTTGGACTCAAGAAGCAGGGGAATGAAGCTGGTAATCCCAGTTCATCAGGTGCATTCTTTATGATTGAATTATTCACTCTTACTCCTAAATTGAATTCATGGGTATATGATACGGGATGTGGCATTCATATTTGCAATACCTTGCAGGGGTTTAGAGTTGAGAGAAAGCTGGCCTATGGACAACAATTCCTGCACGTGGGTAACGGAGCACATGTAGTAGTTGAAGCTATAGGAGTTTTTAATTTAGTGTTGCCTTCGGGCTTAGTACTATCTTTAAATAATTGTCATTATGCACCGTCAATTGTTAGAGGTGTAATTTCATTTTCATGTTTGTTGAACCTTGGTTTTGAGCATACTATTTCTAGCAATGGAATTCAGTTTCTTTAAATGGTGTTTTTTATTTTAATGCTATTTCTGTGAATGGTGTCTTTGAAATTGATATGAATGATAATGATAATGCTTTTGTTAAAAATAATTCAATGTATAGCATCAATAATAAGAGAATCAAGAAAGGTTTGGATTCGTCTTATCTTTGGCATTGTCGACTTGCTCACATTGGCAAGGATCGCATGAAAAAGCTGCAACATGATGGGCTTTTAGAAAAGATCAATGATGAATCATTTGATAAGTGCGAATCTTGCATTGCTGGGAAGATGACAAAGAAACCCTTCAAAAATAGGATTGAAAGGGATAATGATCTACTTGGTCTTATTCACACAGATGTGTGTGGACCACTTAGACATGTGTCAAGGAGAGGTGCTAGCTACTTCTTAACATTTACGGATGATTACAGCCGTTATGGTTATGTTTATTTACTTAAACATAAACATGAGGTGTTTGAAACATTCAGAGTGTTTAAAGCAGAAGTAGAGTTGCAACTTGGAAAGAAGATTAAAGCTCTTCGATCCAATAGAGGTGGTGAATACCTGAGTCAAGAGTTCATAGATTACTTAGCAAAGGAGGGAATTGTCCAGCACCTTACTTCTCCATATACTCCACAACAAAATGGTGTATCTGAGAGAAGGAATCGTACATTGCAAGACATGATACGATCTATGTTTAATCTAACAACTCTTCCTTACTCGTTTTGGGATTATGCCTTAGAATCTGCAGTTCGCATTCTTAATATGGTTCCAACAAAGAAGGTTGATAAGACTCCATATGAGTTATGGACTGGAAAAGCTCCTAACTTGTCTTATCTTAAGGTCTGGGGTTGTGAGGCGTATATTAAACGTGACTCAGCAGACAAACTCCAACAAAGATCTGTAAAGTGCATCTTCGTAGGATACCCTAAGGAAACTATGGGTTACTACTTTTATTACCCAACTGAAAACAAAGTTCTTGTTGCAAGGTATGGAGACTTCTTGGAAAAGGAGCTCATATCTCATGAATTCAGTGGGAGAGTATATGATCTGGAAGACGATCATGAAGATGTAGAACCTTCTGATAACACTAGCCAACTTCCTGTGGAACCTAAGAGTTTAGGTCCTCCACCTGAAGTTGAAGTGATTCCCATTCGTAGGTCATCTAGACTTGTGAAATCTCCAACACGTCTATGTCTTAACATGGAGTGTGATGATAACTTGATAGGAGATCTTGATGAACCTACAAGTTATAAAGTTGCCATGAATAGTCCTAAAAAGGAAAAATGACAGGTTGCTATGAATGGGGAAATGCAATCCATGGAAGACAATGAAGTCTGGGAAGAAGTAGACCTACCTCCGGGTGCCAAGTTAGTTGGGAGTAAATGGCTCTACAAGAAAAAGACTGATATGGATGGCATTCTACACACCTAAAAGGCCTGTTTGGTAGCTAAAGGCTATAATCAAACTTTTGGTGTTGACCATGAGGAGACCTTTTCTCCTGTAGCTGACATTAGGGCTATTAGGATTCTTATAGCCATAGCCGCTTACTATGACTATGAGATTTGGCAAATGGATGTCAAAACCGCCTTCTTAAATGGTCGCCTAGATGAAGACATCTATATGGCGCAGCCTGAGGGGTTTGTGAATCCAGAATTCCCAAATCGTGTATGCAAGCTTAAAAGATCCATTTATGGATTGAAGCAAGCATCACGAAAATGGAATAAGAGATTTGACAGTGAGATTAAAAAGTATGGATTCACTCAAAATCTCGATGAGCCATGTGTATATCACAAAGCTAGTGGGAGTAATGTAATTATCCTTACTTTATATGTTGATGACATATTGATCATGGGGAACGACATTCCAAGTTTTCAAAAGGTTAAGGCATATCTTGGAAGTTGCTTTTCTATGAAAGATTTAGGGGAAGCTGCATTTATTCTGGGAATCAAGATATATAGAGATAGATCTCAGTGATTAATTGGATTAAGCCAAAGTGCTTACATTGATAAAATATTGAAGAGATTCAATATGCAAAATTCCAAGAAGGGATATTTGCCGATGCAAGAGCAACATGGCTTGAGCGAGAAAGTTTATGCTTCAACACCTGAAGAGGTGCAATGCATGAAGAGAGTCCCCTATGCTTCGGCTGTGGGATCTATTATGTATGCGGTAAAAAGCACAAGGCCTGATGTGGCATTTGCTCAGAACTTAACCAGTCGATATCAGCAGAATCCAAGTGAGAAACACTGGACTGCTGTTAAGAATATTCTTAAGTACCTTAGGGCTACTAAAGAGATGTTCTTAGTTTATGGGGGTACTCCGTCTACAGAACTTGATGTTACAGGTTACTGCGATGCTTCTTGGAAAGGTGATAAAGATGATACGAAGTCTCAGACGGGATATGTCTTTGTCATTAATGGAGGAGATGTGGATTGGAGGAGCAGAAAGCAGAGTGTACTAGCGATGTCTGCTACAGAAAGTGAGTATATAGCTGCTTCAGAAGCCGCAATGGAAGCTGTTTGGATTAGGAAGTTTGTTTCAGGGCTTGGAGTTATGCCTTCGATTTAATGACCTATAAAAATGTATTGCGACAATTCAGCTGCAATTACATTTGCAAATGAACCTGGAATCATGAAAGGCACCAGACATTTCCCGATTAAGCACCATTATGTTCGAGAACAAGTCGAAATAGGTGAAATCGAAATGCTCAAAGTTCACACAGATGAAAACTTAGCAGATCAATTTACGAAGCCTTTACCTGGCACCAAGCTTTACAAGCATGCTGAAGGAATAGGACTTAAAATAGCTGAAAGTTTCATGCCCATTTGTGATTAGTATTTGAATAAGGGATGTAATGTACAATTATTATTTTAATGAAATAAAATATTGTTTATGTTTATTTATTCATTGTCTTAATAATATATCCTATATTTGCATGTTTAAGATCCATGAATAAATTATTATTCTAAATGTCCGTTGTCGATTAATGATATGGGAATATCATTAAACTAAGACAATTTTGAGTATTGGTTCAGGATATACTTGAAAGTATATTGATGCGTAGTCATACCAATTTCACATGATATTCAATGAATTGAGTATTGGACTTATCCCAAAAATATGATTTAAATATTTAATGTGAGAATCATTTTTAAAGTTATCCTCATACTTGAGATACCAGATAAGTGTCATGGATGTAGTGCATTTTTGTGGGGCAATCTACCGCTTACCGTAATTGGAAGTTATAAGGGTTGTTTTCAGAAGTGTTGCAAAGTTCATGGGTTATTCTTGTAGTCAAGAGAGAATTTGTTCCTTCTGATTTGTTCAGAAGTTTAATACTGTTGGGCCCCTCGTAGGGTTGACAAAATGTTTGCATGGCCACGCCCAAAGTCTATCTGGAATACGTTCAGATGTTTTGGTAATTTGTTCAAATTTGTTCAATCATAAAGAAACGAGAAATAGAATATTGATAAAGAATCTCACATCTTTATTAAATATAGTATTAGAAACAAAAGGATAATTATAATGATGAATCATTAAAGGTTTTCCAAGAAACCTAGCTCGAGTCGTGCTGGGGGCATTGGAGTGTTGCAAGATGCCAACCAATGTCAATTTACTATTAATAGATATACGAGTGGGAGCTGTTAAAAGTTACGTATAAATATTAATAAGTAAATGACTAGTATCGAACCCGAGACCTCGGGATTGCACACATTACAAACGAGAATTAAAGATTAATAAATATTAATTGTTATGTATATTTATTAATAACACAAGTATAAGGACTAATGGTCGTTAGTGATTAAACATATGGACTAACTATCGTTAAATAATAAGGAAAGGGACTAGAATGTAATTTGAAGACAAGAAGGATCCGGAAACCCCTTGTGGGGTGTATGGCCGGTCGACCCAAACCCAATAGGGTTGATCCATGCTTGCTTGGTCTCCAAGATATCTTCTAGTATATATATACAAACCCAAGGGTCAATTGTTTCTCACCTTTTGTGCACACACAATACCCTAAAACTTTTCTCTTCTCCTTGTTTCTTCCTTGGCCGATCGTACCCTAAACCCTTAGGGTTTGGATCGAAATTTTTGATAACAAAATATTACTTGTGTTTAATCTTGCAATCACTTTAATTCAGTATTAGTTTGTGTGTACAAGAACGAGGTCATTACTCACTATAGTAATTATCAAGAGATCGATAAACAAAAACGGTAAGGGGTTTATCATTGATCTAGTTTACACAAGATTCAAGATTTATTGAAGTGCATCGGGTATGTTACTATTTATGTTTTAGTTAATCTTAGTATATGTTATACTTGATCCTAGCTTCCGCTTATTTGTATACTTTGATTATCAAACTCTAACATATATATATATATATATATATATATATATATATATATATATATATATATATATATATATATATAGAGTTAAGATCAAATAAGAAGAAAAAATAAAATGAGAAGGATAAGAAGAAATCACAACCACATATTTTAGATGCACCTATTAAAATAGATGCATATCCCTTTAAAAATCTTTCCCTTTTTTGAAATGTGTGGTTAGAAATTCTTTTTATTCTTCTTATTTTAGTTTTTTTTTTTTTTCTTACTGGATCCCTTCCATATATATATATATATATATATATATATATATATATATATATATATATATATATATATATATATATATATATATATATATATATATATAACAATAAAATTTTATTCTAATATTAAAAAATATTTTTTATGTTTGAAATAATATTTTTGGTTAACTATATTTGTATATTTTTCTTTTTTTTTAAATAAAGTGTGTAATTCGGATTAAACTGAAAACCCAACCGAAAACCGAATTTGAATTCGGTTTGGTTTGATTCACAGTTTGACCCTAAAAAAACTTTTAACCGAATTAATCGAACCGAATTAACCGAATAACCCCAAAACCAAATATATTCCTAGGAGATCAAATCCAATATAATCATTATATTTTTTGTCAGATGGCATGTTTCTTAACATGCTTCTCAACTCAACTCGCTTCTTCTGAGCATTTATGTAGAATTGTAGACGATTCATCACATGAAATTCGTATCAAGTTGTTATATTCAAGTAAATGTGAGAAAGGGTAGTTGTGCTATTAGGTGGACATCTATGAATTTCATTCCTTACTATGTTGGGGCTTTTATTCCAACTTATATAATATGATAAGGGTAACATACTTTGCAATGAAGAGCCTAAAACGGAAGAACACATTTTTGTTAAGTTTTGTCTCGCCACTACAAGAAAAGAGGGCTTTTAGGACCTTTGTTTGGGACACTTTTTTATATGAGGTCCTAAGAAACATTTTATAGGACTAACTAATTTTTTAGTCCTTTTACATTAGTTTTAATGGGACACTTAGTATCTGTATCCTAATAAACTAACTTATAAGACACTTTTTCAGGAGGGTCATACTACCATGGAACATAATAGGACACTTTAAATAAAAGTCATATTATATTAAGTTTTATAGGACAATTATTTTTTGTAGTCTTATTAGAATAGCATTTTATATGACACTTACAATGTGTGTCCTATCACAAGTACCTAAGGGGATGCTTATTAGTTGGGGTTTCATTATGATTAAACATAGTAGAAAACTTGATATTAAAGTCTGACACAACATTTTACTTGTAGCTTATTCATTCTTTGTTTTATTTAACATAATTAGACACTTTTATGTAGGCCATGAAAAATTAAGTTTTAAAAGATGCTAGTTATTATAAAAATCTTATGTTCTTTTATAAAATAATTTATTTATATAAATTATTTGATAATTTGGTGAATATTTGTAAACTAAATTGATAATACATAGCCAAGTATTAAGAAAGTGATAGTTTTGCTACACATGGGTCAAAAGATAATAAAGAGAGGAAAATTTGAATTTATATACATTAATATGTCACTTATTTTCGATCTGACTCACTTTATGTAATTTGTGCTTTAGGTTATCTTGCTAGTTTTAGTTTACTTAGGTCACAAAACTTATAAACATGTTATTTAGATTAATTCTAAAACAAGTCGCATTACAAAGTAATATATCATGTTTGACAAGCTCAACAATTTAAATATACACTTTTTCCTTTTATAAATTAATTAGCATTGTTCGTGAGATTTGGTTTTGAGATAGGCTGAAAAAATTAGTTAATTTATTTAATAGATACGACCCAAGCCCGATAACCAAGCTTCAAATACATGTTTGCAGTGAAGACGATGTTGTCACCATCTTCAATGAATATGCAAGGGTTCACTAAACTTACTAAACATTCAAACTCGAAGATATATATGGAGTGAAGACAAAGTGATCAACGTCATCAAAGAATGCGCTAAGGTTTATCGCACCTTCGCAGTATTCAAGCTTCAAATATACCAATAAGTGAATACAATGACTATGTTAGACTAGACTTGATGATGTATAATACGGATAGCAGACTTACTAGGCCTGTACTGTATTATACCACAATTGGGCCCCGACCCAACAAAACAAGTATCCGGATATCACCAAAGCCCGAGCCAGGAGCAGGGCACGGTTCGAATCCTCAACAACGGGATTTACATGCATAGGGAAAAGGGTGTCTAAATGAAGCGAGCTTCTTATAAACGTCAGGATCGACTTAATAAAAGAGAAAAAACGAGTAAAGCCTAAACGAGCTCGAGCTTCAGGCCCAAACATTAATTAGGCTCGTGAATGTATACAATCTCCAAAATATATACTATATCTTTATAGATCGCATATATGTATAACTACAAATTTTGAACGAGCTCGAGAATCAACTTTATACTCGAACATTGATTAAGTCACCTTAAATGTATTTTTACTTTAACACAATTATATAATGATTTAAGCCGAAGCTAAAATACACTTCTTTTTAATAACTATCAAACCACACAATTGAAATATATCTCTAAACAAACTGAGCTTGAGCTTTCTGTAGGTAAGAAAGTTAAGCTCAAGCTTGGCTGTCGACTTAGTTACACCTCTAGACTAGTTAGTTAGACATACATGTGTGTTGAGTCTAAGGGGGTGGTTGGCTAAGGTTATGAGTTGGGCTTATAATTATGTTATAAAAACGGCTTATTACTTATATATCATAAGCTCATAAGCTTATGTTGAGTGTTTGGATTAGCTTATGTTTAGTAAGCCGATAATCTAATGCGTTTGGTTTAGTTTAGGTTGCTAAATGACCAAAATGGACATGAGTCGAAAAATATGAATGTTAAATTAGGTATAATCGAAGGTAAAATTCTAATTTGTAATGAACATGTTATATAAGCCTAACCCTCTTAAAAAAACCACAATTTTGTGACTTATCAAAACCCTTTTAGATAAGCTAATAAGCCCATTTATATAAGCTTATCCAAACACTTGATTTAAGCTTATTTGACACATATAAGCTAATAAGCATATAAGCCAATTATATAAGCTATGCCAAACACCCCCTAAAAATGTAATAAGTGTATAAAAGAGTCATAAGGACCTGTTTTCTTAATTATGATATTATGTAACTCACCAAAATTCGGGGGGAATATAAACCCGCCTATTGATTTAGCAAAATTAGAACCTCCATTGATTTTGGCGCTACGAAATTGAAGCCTCCACGTTCCTCACTACACCTTTAAGATTAATTTTATTTATTAAATCTAAATGTTAGAACCAAGGTTGTCAGGATCGCGATCCTGATCGTAGGATCGTACGATCCTACGATCCTACACACACAAAACGATCAGGATCGTTACGGGATCGTAATTCAGGTAGGATCGTTACAGGATCGTAGGATCGCTCGTAGGATCGTGGGATCGTGTAAGATCCGATCCTGTTGGTAGCCTTTTTTTTTTTTTTTTTTTTTTTTTTTTTTTTTTTTTTTTTTTTTATAACTTTTTTCTTATATTAAACGTTAAGCTAAAGCAAGCCCAATAGTCCAATGGCCCAATCACTATCTTTTTTTACTTTTTTTCATATCCGACCGTGGGAAATATTTGGGGATATCTTCAATCTCAGAAAAAAATTAAAAGAAAAAACACATATTTTCTTTTTTTCACCTAGGATCGTTTTCGGCGTAATTCGGCGTAATTTGTAGTAAAAGAAAAAAGATGTTGTTGGTTTATTTTTGGCGTAATTTGGATTAGTTCTTTCAAGCCTTGCTAACGTGGGTATGGAACCCCTAGGACCAGCCTTTAGAACACATTTGAATCTATTGCTTTACTACAATATTGTATGGCTTTGCCATTGTTGTTGTTTATGAAATGTTGCATTCCAAACAAAACATTAACCATAAACATCTTTAAATAGTGATAAGCATTTAGGTATATATTTGTGATGTACATTTGTCTCCTGTAACTCTCTAAGGCTGTTGTAATGTACCATGTTGTTCATTTAATGGTTGGGATGTTTCTTGATTTCGTGTTATATCTCTTATTTTTTAAGACTTGTCGTATTTCTGTAACTTTATTATCTACTACTCTACCATTGTCAAAAATTATACCACCTCTTTATCATCTAACTGTTTTTCAATGACTTGTTTCTTTGTTGATATAACGTAGGAATGTCAACGAGGATGGATAATGGATTTGGCATCAGAATTAGAATTCACAAAAATGGCCAACAAGTTGAAGATGTAATTGAAGGTAACCAATCTAACAAAGCTTAAGGTGTGTAGTTTCTATGTGGCTTATTTTACTGTCATTTTATGAACAAATAAATGTCAATGAGAAGGCTTGCTTGTATTTGTTGTTAATGCAGTATTTGTGTATGAAATAGTGGTTAAAAATATTGCAAGTGTGTACTTAAAAAGTATGGGCCTCGCCTATGTGATGCGTTCACTTTTTCCTAGTATCTTTAAGCCTCATCTTTTTGACCATTAGCGCAACGGGGTGACTCACACTTTTCAAATCCCAGGCTATAGGTAGTTTATGTTTTAATAAAAAACTGATCGAGGACTAATGTTATATGTTAATTGGTCATTAACATTATAATAAAATGTTAGAGAAGACATGAATTTTCTGTAATGACGAAAGACCTATGGAAGGGCATTATACAGCTCATGATAAGTTTGTAATTTGTAAAAGACCTGCATAACTCAATATGATTTTCTGTAATGGAGGGAGTATCATCTTCTTGTATAAAAGTTGTTACAGTGATACATTAGATCAGTATTTAATAGGAGAGGTTTTGTTAAAAAGAAACCCAATAGCAGATTAGAACAAAGTGATTGTCTGATCTTGGTGAAACATAGAGCTAATATGTCGTGTGACTTGTTCCAGGGTGATATGGATGGATATGATCAACTCATTGAGAATACGCATAACAATGTGCGCTTAGTCCCTGATGAGGTGGCCATGCTTGGGGTAAGTTCATAATTTCTAAATAAGTCTACTATAAAGATAGATTATCATTTTTTATTTGATAGTAATTGTATGTGCTTGCTAGACAATCTTGAGGGCCTTATATGAAGCAGTTTCATACACTGATGTCGTGCACCACCAGGCTCTTCTTTCTTCTGTAAGAATACCGTTCTTTTATTTTTCTCTTGATAATGGTACAGGTGCCCATCTTGACCCATTTATATACAGAAGTTAAGATTATAATTGTGAGATTTGTAATTGTAACATTGATTTGTCTTGATCCGCACCAAAGTTTTTCTGTTCTGACCTGTCACCCTAAGTGCTTCCTGTTTTTGGCCATACCTAGGCTGGTGGGTGTTCTTTTTTACTATTTTAGTTATGATTATGATAAGTTGCACCTCTTTTAGATCTGTGGAATGGGTCTATGGAACTACGGGCCAGATGTGATGGATGCCTTGATCGAATTAGTAGTGTCATTGGTATGTACACTATCTGAAGTTAGTAACTAAACATGATCTATTTAATTATCTCAGTTTCTTTCATTAATTTGCATATCAGGCTGCATCAAGTGGGAAATTTGTCGATTTGTGTTTGGATATGCTTGGAAGCAACTTCATCCTACCTTACAATTTCTTGGAGATATTGAAGCAGCCACGTGGATTAGCAAAGAAAGACCAAGTTCTTGTACGTGTACATTCTGCTCTGAAAGGAATTGTTGTTCTAGTGTCTCTTGCACCATAAAGCTGGAACAGATTGTAAGGGAAAGGGTTCCAAATGTTTTCGCTAAAGAAGCTGTAAGTTTGATACATACTTGAACCGTATGTTTTGGTAGTCATTGGCATGCCTTTATTCTACTAGGCATTTTATATTTGTGGTTGAATGTTATTCAACTTGTAATTAGCTAAGGGCTTAACTGAAACAATTAATCTGTTAAAGTGTTAAGTATTGAAGAAAAAGATAGTAGTACCTCTTTCAGCCAGTTTCTCTTTTAGGTACTTTTCATGATCAACCTATTTGAGTTATAACACAAACTGGATTGACTATCATGCAAGTAAACAGGACAAAATTCACACCTTTACCCCGGGTGTTTCTTAACTACTACACCAAAGGGCCTTTGGCCTAGTCGTATTCATGACAAACTTATGTCCTGAACTAAGATGGAACATGTAATCTTGGGACGTGAACCAACTAGAACAGAGTTATTTTGTGCCTGCTTTTACTAATGAAGAAATTACAATTCAAGATGTTATTGGCGCAACTGTTGCATCGCCTTGTTCTTTGGTCTCGGTATGATAACCTTTTTTTAACTTGTGACATGTTATAAAAAAACTAAATTCATTTATATAAAACGTTAACTTTAATAAATATCGGTTGTTTATATGTAGGTGGTGCGTGAGGATGATGCAGGCTGAAGACAATTTCATTCTGGTTTCCTTTCAATTTATTAGTGTTGAATTACCATGTAATTGAGACCATGTCGTTCTACTTTCTTTCATGTTATGCTATTGTTCCATGATAGATCAAGATAGTTTCTACTTTTCTTTCATCTATTTGTTTGGAAACTTCTCTTGGAAATAATATATATTATTGTTTATTGAATTTTATTTCTTTTGTTACAAATTTTATGTGCTTAAATTGTTTTGCACTTTTTTGTTTTGGATATTGTTAAATCTACTACTTAAAAATGAACAGTTTTATATCAATTAAATAGGTTTATGGGAGAAAAGGTATTATATATGAATTCATCTTGCAACAAAAAAATTGGTCCTAACAAAGCACCTCTTTTTGGGATCCTTTTGTTGGTACCGAAATAAAATTTTATGCACTATGACATTGTCCTATTAAAATACCTTTTAGGACACACGAATGTCTCCCAAAATATAAGAGAATGGTAGGCATATATTGGAACACTCTAAAGCATCTTATTATGTTATCTATTAGGACGCCATTTTGGTCATATAAAACATATTATGGGACTAAAGAATTAGTTTCATAATGTTTGTGTTTTTAGGGACCCAATTAAGTGTCTTAAATATCTATTACAACCCTCACATAGAGGACACATTTATATTCGTCCTATTAGGTTAAAGGTCCTATAAACATATTTTTTAGGACACTACCAAGAGTCCTAAGAACCCTCTTTTCTTGTAGTGCGCGAAAGATATTTGGTTGATGGTTCTCAAGTTGTGGAACTTACAAGTCACTTCTTCATTCTGCATAAGTGATGCAATCAATTTAATTAGTAGAAAGAATCACCAGTTATTCCTCTCATTTGACATACTTGGACGTTGTTGTTCAAACAACGTTTTGAGTTCTTCGGAAATTAAAAAACGACATGATCTTCACGATAAAGAAACTGAACAAGGACCTCATATTTTATGGTAAAAAAGCTTCTATCTTTTACTTTGATTACTAGAGCTAACTGCTAAGACATTGTCACTTAACTGGATACAATTAATGGTACAACAATATAATCCTTGTAATGCTATATCTTTGTAATTTGGTTTCCTAGCCCATTTCTAGGTTTTGTTAATATATCTTGATATCTTCCTGTTAAACAAAAGAAGTAAATGCAAGACACAATTACAACAAGAAAAAGGAAAAAAAAAATATACATATATGGATGTTTTCACGTATAAGTCATAACCCTTTAACTTAACGTGTCATATTCCAACCCCTCTTAGACATTAAATAATTTGGCCGTCTTACATTACAAATTATGTTGCCGACTAGCGGAGGTACCCATATCATCAAACAGAGACTTTCATTTTTAGTTGCCAGTCATTTATTATCATACATAAAGAGTAAATCCAATAAATGGGCATGGTTTCGTACGTAGAGATAGTAATTACGTACAGAAATTAGTCTCTCAAACATGCATGTAAATATGTAATTAGTTCAGGTGTTCTTTCAAGCATGTAGAAGTTTTATTTAGTGTCTAATAAGGTAAAGCCGTAAAGGAGAAGAGATTAAATATGAAATGATACAATCTCGTGATTAAAATATTAACGAGAGTTCAATTTAACAGTTTTAAAGAAATGCACATGGACCTTTTATGTAATTCACTCTAAATAATGAAGATGGTTGATATAACCACACAATTAAGTAGAAATTCGTGTGACATTTTCAGCTTTTCAGCTTTTCAGCATTTAAGCACAACATAAACCACTCGATCTCCTTTTTTATCTGAAAACTCTATTTTACCTATTGAGTTTACTATAAATAAATATTATCCAAACCAGTTTATCTTCAGTAATATATATGCAAGTACATGTGTCTGGGTATATTCGTTTAACCATTACATGCAACAACACATTTGGAACTATTTAGGCCTGCAATTTCTACCCTTGAAAGCCAACAGAAATAACTAATTAAGTGTCAAATTACTAAAATACCCACCCTTATAGTTCCACATCTAATTAACATCATATGCCACGAAGATACCTTTAGGTAACAATAGGCAGAGAGAGCTTCATAATTTTCCATCTCTCTCTCCTTTTGTTTCTCTCTCTCTCTCTCTTTGTCTCCCTCTTCTTGCCAAACTTGTTTGCGACCAAAGGAAAAATGGGTTGTGGGAAATCCAAACACGCCGTGGAAACTGCAACCACCGTTATCAAATCAACAAAATCAGATGGTGGGAAAGAGATCCGTACCACCAAAACCGTCACGGAGAAAGGTGACGCGTTGGTGGAACAGCACGAGGTTGAAACGAAGAGTTTGGTCGTTGAAGACACGAAAAGAGAAAGCGTGACAAAAAAAATAGAGCCAAATGGTCCTGCTAATATTGACAATGTGGCCCCTACGTCGTGTGAAAATGTTGGAACAGGTGCACAAGTTGTGAAAGAAGATGAGAGCACTAAGGATTCAAATCCAACAAATACAAACGACGCCAATGTGGGGCCCAAGTTAGACGAAAGTGTTGGGAAAGTGGCAGAAGTTGTGAAAGAAAATGAAAAGGTTAAGGATTCTCATTCTATAGATACAAATGATGCCAAGTCTGACAATGTGATCCCCTCACAGAGCAAAGACGATGCGTGTGTTACAGAAGTTGTGACGAAAGATCAGGAAAAGAAAGAATCCATAACGGATAAGGAGGCCAAAACTGACAATGTGACTGCCAAACGACTGGAAGAGCTTAAGGTGTCCAATCTACCTAAGGATAACGTCAAAAATGAATTTATGACTCCAACGCTGAGCGAAGATGTTGTCGATCCCATTACGAAAGCCTTCAAGGACGATTCAAAGGTCAATGATTTAAAGAGAGAGAATATCCACGGTGCAATACATGATGAAGAGTCTCCAAATTCCATTGATGATTCCTCAAATCCCATAGATGACAACAGCCCCAATGCCGAAGAACAAGAGGTTGTTTCACCAACCGTAGATGTAACAGATGTGGAAACAAAGATAGGTACGTGACTAAATTTCTTACTCATTTATATCATTTGTTCATTTCTTTTGACACTATGCAAATGAGAAAAGTTAGAATCATCAAAACACATCAGATCCAAGTTCTTTTGTGACAATATTTAATTATCTTTTCAATATATGTTGCAGAAGATGTCGAGGTGACCGAAGAAGAGACTGATGATTTAGAGACATCACCTGCAGCAATATCACCACAGGGTACGGTCGCTAATGAGGTACATAGTTTCTCTTCATTTGATCTTTGTCAGGAATGTTAATACGTCTAATCATTAGTAATCATGCTACTTTCTCAAATCAGATAGATGCATTATATTATTAACAAAGTGATAAAAAGGTATCCAATTAGTAGTTTAGTACCACACCAGTAGGGGAAGCAAAGCTGAATAACATATTAAACACTGTATGTTACTTTCAAAACGGTTTATGAAGAGCTAAATTAACATATGAACGCTTATTAACCCGCCATTCAAATCGTATAAAGATCAGGTACATCGAAAATGGTTCCAAAAAGTACACTAATGAAACCAGAATCAATTTTGGCCGACTTTGAAAGCATTTTTAGTCCTTCCTTCCCTATATTTTGCTTGAAGATCTCTCCACATGGATACCAAATTCGTAGTTCAAAGACTAATTTCACACTCAAATAGTGAAATAGGAGTTCTGGAAATCGTATAAACTTACATTTAGGGGTCTTCTCTAACAAGAACTTAATCGGAACATGGAACAGAGAACCAGACCCATCTAGACCAATTTTTCCCAATGATTTTGACTCTCAAAGATTATCATAACATGATTTAAAGTTTTGAGCTTCATGGTCTGAAAAATATAAATAAATATGAGATAACGTAATTCATGATGGAGAAATCCTAAAAAACTGAATTTTGAAAAATATTTTGACTCTCAAGTCAAACCATATTTAGGCAACACGGGTCTGGTTCTTCAGTTTTGTTGATCCAAACTGATTTTTGCACACCCCTAATCAGGGGTCTAGGTTGTCATCCATGAGGGCAGTGACAAAGCCAGAGAAAGAGGCTAATATTGCCCTCTCCCATCGCATGCCGATAATAATTATGGTTGCTATATTGATAGTCAGAATAAAGTATGCTTAAGTCCAGTAAAAACATGTTCACACTGAGGTAAATACATATTTCTAACGGTTAATAGACAAGAATCATGTCATATCCAGATAAAACTCAAGGAAAAACTCATACTTTATTATTGTTCATTTTCAGGCAAATGTTCTGAAAATGCAAGGGAAGGAACCATAGATGCAATACGACAGATGAGATGAAATGCTAGACAATGCTTCAATGTGATTCACCCATCGATATGGTCGTGATTTAACCTCTGGAGGATAATTGCTATATTGTTCGATTGTATACATCTAATTCCGTTGTGAACAGACCTAGAAGATTAAAACGTATGACATTTTTAAGTTTCCAACTATTTGCTTTATCAAGTTCCTTATAGTACCATATTTGTTTTGGATCAAAGAAAAATGTTAGATTAAATTGGTTCATTTCTATGTTTCCAACTATTTGCTTTATCAAGTTCCTTATTAGTACCATATTTGTTTTTGGATCAAAGAACAATGTTGATTAAATTGGTTCATTTCTACGTTTACAACTATTTGCTTCATCAAGTTCTTTATAGTACCATATTTGTATTGGATCAAAGAACAATGTTAAGATTAAAGTGGTTTCTTACATTGCGTTTTCAAAGTGACTATCTGTAAAACAAAATCCAATTACATAGATGTCAGATAACTTTCATCTTCCAATTTAGTAATAGTATTCTAGACAAATCATTTATGCACAACCAAATACCGTCTCCTGAAACTGTTTGTTGTTCTGATCATTAATCTTCGATAACCAGTTTACAAATACATTCTGTCTGCTGATAATCAGATTACCTAACATAAAACATGTCTTAATCATGATTTCTAATCTTTAAGCTGATTAATCCATAGTTTGAGCCCATTACCAGGCAGAAGTTATTTAGAGGTCACATGTAAATGTTTAAATAATCATAACCCTTTTATAAAACTAAATTCCAATCATTTCATATCACATCATCCCTTTCAAAACATGAACATCCATCAATAATCATATCTATAAAGGGCCTACTAGCTTAGGGTAAAATATATTAGTAGATAAAATTCATTAAACACATGTTATTACACAACTTATACAAACATATCTAATAAAGTCAAAGAGCAGAGCCACAAAACGGGCAAAACCTGAAATCAGAATCAACTTCCCGATCACAAAACCGACATCGAAGATTTTCAGATACCCCGGAAGAGACGGGAGACAAGGAGGGTGGAAAGAATAAATTACAATTATTGCAATGCATGAGTTGTTGTTTTCCGGGCCACCGGTACACAGGAACAAAGAAGAGTTTTAATACGTTGTTACTGTCGACAAGATCGGCTGGTGATCTGCACTTGATGCATTTCCCGGCTTGTTGTTTCAGGACTTGGCCTACTTCTTGACTTACTCCACCTACGAAGAAGAAAAACATGGTTAATTCGTGTCTTTGGATTGTATGTGTGTTTTTTAGGTTGGGCTTCTTTTCGAAAGGGGAATTGGAGGTTTCTCGAGGGTTCTAACAAAAACAAGAGAGATTGAGGGGGCGTTTGGTTAAACAAAGAAATGACTATGGTTACGGTAATTGAAATAGGTTTATATACAAAACTTACCAACCAAACAAGTACAATGAGAATGAAAGTTATTTTTTTTAAACTCATATAATTAAATCAAGAGTAAATTACACCGTTTGTCCATAGGTTTGCATTGTCTGACGTCGTTAGTCTCTTGATCAAAAAAAATGCACATTTCATCCTTAACGAGCACGTTTGGCGTCGTTAGTCCCTCCCTAACTAACGCTTGTTAAGTGTTGTTACACCTGAAGTCCCATGAGGGTATACTAGTCATTTTGCACACCAAAAAGACGAACGGTGCAAAAGGACGAACAGTGCAATTTTTTTTAATACGTTCGTAAGTTCTGTTTTTTATACGTTTTCGTCTGTTTTTTACGTTTTTGTCCGTTTTTTTCGTTTTCGTCTTTTTTTTTTACGTTTTCATCCATTTTTTTACGTTTTCATCCGTTTTTTTTCGTTTTCATCTGTTCTTTTACGTTTTCGTCTGATTTTTACGTTTACGTCCATTTTTTTACGTTTTTGTCCATTGTTCTAA
>JARVZY010010776.1:17500-135000 GCA_030686995.1 Artemisia argyi | reverse complement strand
TTGAGTCTGTATGAAAATGCATGTGGTTGAGAACTCTTGCTTGTTTTAAATAAACAGTTTGCCTTTGTGTTTGATAATTATTACTCCTTCAGTTCTATTATTTGTGCGTACGAATTTAAAATATAAAGGATGTTCAACATCAGTTACCACAACAACAACAACAACATTTTATTAAACAACAACAATAACAATAACAGCAAACAACATCAACAACAACAAACAACATCATTTTATTAAACAACAACAATAACATCAACAACAACAGCAAACAACATCAACAACAACAAACAACATCAACAACAACAACAACAATAACAGCAAACAACAACAAACAACATCAACAACAACAACAACAACAACAACAACAACGATAACAGTTCTACATATGAAATTTATCCATGTCACTTAAAAGGTGACGGAGTATTGCATCCGACTGACATGCGTGGTCGTGGTTGGGATACGTTGCCATGTCAAGTTTTGCCTCCAGCATCCTTAATTTTGTCTCTAGCACGTTTTTTTGTGCCTCCAACACCTGTTTTTGTGCCTCGAGCATGTTTATTCTAAGATTTTTTTCATGATACTTTGAGGACCTTGTTGGAGTAGATCCAGAACCGCTTGATGTTGAAGCTCCCAAAGAACCGATCATCATTTTGGTGAGTCGTTCCTCCTTCCATAAAAAAAATCACATCCATGGTCTTTTGTCCCAGGCTGTTAAAGAGTAAAAACTATTATTTTTAACAACTAACCAAATTATTTATATAATACAAGAAAAAGTATGTAATTGTTCACCTGCGAGAAAGGACACGCATAGTAAAGTTTACCACGGGAGTAAGATTTACATGATTCTCGCAGAATCACGTCTCCTCGTTCACAAGGACAAGGAAAAGCTTCAAATTCTGCCATCTTCTTCACCATAATAACAGTGTATGTTTGTGGTTGTAAGGTTGAGTGGTTGTGAGTGGTGGAATCGTGACCGGGGTGGCCCGATCTACAAGTTGAGGTGATAAAAGGTGGTGGCCGGAAAAAGATTCCAACGGCCGGAAACTGATGGTGTCGCCGGAAAACGGAAACTGCTAGAGTGAGAGAGAGAGAGAGAGAGAGAGAGAGAGAGAGAGAGATAGTGAGATGAGTGTGTGTGTGTGTGTGTGTGTGTATGTGTGTGTGTGTGTGTGTGTTTATATTGTGAGGATGAGTTGTTAGGTAGGAAAAATTTGGTGGGATAAGTTGCCAGAGTGAGTGTGTGTGTGTCTCGTTCGTTTAACATCTCTTGTATAACCATAGTCATTCGTTTAATATCTCATGTATAACCATTGCATCTCGCGTCGTTCGTTTAACATCTCTTGTATAACCATAGTCGTTCGTTTAACGTCTCATGTCTTTGTAAAAGTTTCTTGTTTTTAGCTTATTTTCATCTGTCAAAAAGAAAAACAACAAAAAACGAAATTTAAAATTAGTGATAGCTTCTATTTAATAGATTCTATTTTTTAATTTTCCTTTTAGCTTATTAATAAGCAATTTCATCATTTTCATAATTTTCTTAATTATAACCATTGCATCTCAACTCGTTCGTTTAACATCTCATGTATAACCATTGCATCTCGAATCGTTCATTTAACATCTCATGTATAACCATTGCATCTCGACTCGTTCGTTTAACATCTCATGTATAACCATAGAATCTCGACTCGTCTGTCTAACATCTCGTGTATAACCATAGCATCTCGACTCGTTCGTTTAACATCTCGTGTATAACCATACCATCTCGAGTCGTTCGTTTAACATCTCATGTACAGCCATAGAATCTCGACTCGTCTGTCTAACATCTCGTGTATAACCATAGCATCTCGACTCGTTCGTTTAACATCTCGTGTATAACCATACCATCTCGAGTCGTTCGTTTAACATCTCGTGTATATCCATAGCAAGACTTGAATTTTGACCGGTTGTGATTTCGATGTTATCTAATTATTATTTATTTTATAAAAGTATTTATAATAAATAATTTTTTTAATTATATTATAAGTAATTAATTTTGAATTTAACTAGTTATTTTTTAATTTTATAAAACTATTTTATAAATATATATTTTTTTTTAATTTTAAAAAAGTATTTGTAATAAATAAAAAATTTTAATTATATAAAAGTAATTTATTAATTTTATAAAACTATTTTTTTAATATTTTCTTTTTATTTTATAAAAGTATTTATAATAAATATTATATTAAAGTAATTAATATTAAACTTAACTAGTTATTTTATAAAATTATTTATAATAAATACTTATAATAAATACTTATAAAACTAATTTTTTAATATATTTTTTATTTTATAAAAGTATTTATAATAAATATTTTTTTAATTATATTAAAAGTAATTAATATTAAATTTAACTAGTTTTTTTTTAAGTTATAAAACTATTTTTTAATAAAAAGTTTCTTAATATATATTTTATTTTATAAAAGCATTTATAATTAATACATTTTTCTTATCCGGTCGACATGTCAACGGGATAAGAAAGCGCCAAAAATTCGCGAAAAATTCATTTATCCCGCCAAATGCTAAACGACAAATTATGTTAACTATCCCGTCGACATGTCGACGAGATAAGAAAAAGATATACCAAAACCAGATCTGGTCAAACACTTAGAAAAAACGCAAAAATTCATTTATCCCTTCCGGTGATTATTGACCCACCACAGCACCATCTCTGACACCACACCTCACCGGCCACACAAACACCACCATCTCCGACACTACCACCACCACCACACCACATTCTACCCCACCAACACCACCATCTCCGACACCACAGCTCCACTACCACATTCTACGACACCACACTAGCACCACTGTGCACCTCCTCCTCCTCCTCCTCCTTTGTTTAATTCTTCCCCAACCCATCCTTTTTTTAATTCTTCTTCTTCCCCAACCTCTCCTTTCTTCAACCATACTCCAACAGCAGCAGGTAATTAAATTTTTTATTATTGTTAATTTAATTTAATTTTTGTTATTATTATTGTTATTATTATTAATTTAATTTTTGTTATTATTATTGTTAATTTAATTTTTGTTTATTAATTTTTTTTAATTTAATTGTTATTATCACAGTAAGGCCAGGTAAAGAGGGTGAGAGCCGAGAGCGAGAGCCGAAGGTGAGAGCCGAGACAACCAAGACAACAAGTAATGTACCTCATTTTTTTTTTTTATTAACTTTTGGTATCTCGACGACATGTCGCTGACAAGTTTTTTGTTTAAACTTTTGATATATTAATTTGCTATGTTTTATTATAGTCCGAACCCAAGACGAGACCACAGCCGAGACCACAGCTGAGCCACAGCCGAGTCCACAGCCGAGCCACAGTTGATACAGGAGCCGAGATAGTTAGTTAGTTAGTTTTTTTTTTTTTTTTTTTTTTTTTTTTTTTTTTTTTTTTTTTTTTTTTTTTATGCTTTGTTGTATTTTCGTATCCCGTAGCGTTTGGTTACTAGTTTAGTGCTTGCAGTCGTATGTATAGTTTGGTTAGTATACTAGGTTTTGATATAAAATGGATTGTTGCGGATTGTGAAATGTGATTAAGTAATAGCTTACGGATTAAGTATTAAGTAGGATATTGCGTTTGGTTAGTTGTTTGGTTTTTTTTAACGACACAACCAAGGTCGGTTGTGCTCATTGTGTACCCACGGTGCAAATAGCACCTTGGGGGACTTGGTATTGAACTAGCCGTAGGATATTGCTTGTTTGGTTAATAACTATATAAAAAATAGTTTCGGCTTATATAACGGGCTTATGGCTTGTTTGGTTTTCGGCTTATGTTTCATAAGCTAAATTTTTATGGCTTATTTTGAAACTTTTTACCTTACATAGTTTCAAAATAAGTCACAAAAAATAAGCTTATGAAACATAAGCCGAAAACCAAATAAGCCGTAAGCCCGTTATATAAGCCTAAACACACAACCCCTTAGATATATTTGATATCTTTCTATTAATTGTTTGGTTTTCGGCTTAGTATTCATAATAGTTTCAAAAATAAGTCACAAAAAATAAGTTATAAAATAAACAAAATAGTTTTTACATAAATTTATATAAACAAAATAGTTTCAAAAATAAGTCACAAAAAATAAGCTTATGAAACATAAGCTGAAAACCAAACAATTGTTTATATTCTAATTGTTTAACTTAAAATATATGCTATTAATTGTTTAACTTAAAATAGTCGATTTGTGTGTTATTGTTAGATTTATGTGAATGTTTTAGGATTTTAGTGATTAATTTCGGAAAGTCCCCGTCCTAAGTTAATCATCCTATAGAAAACCCGTCCGAAATTAATTTATTAGAAATTAATTTCGGAAAGTCCCCTGTTTGGGACTGCTTTTTGAATGTTTTGTCTCATTTAGGATATGGATGCGTATAATTGATTTACTATTTGAGATGATTTCGACAGTGTTTCTCCTTTACTCCTACGAATATGTCTTTAATGCACATATTTGGGGAGTTGAGGGGAAATGCTGCCGAAATTTTCTCAAATAGTAAATCAGTTATACGCATTCATATATGAGATGAATCATTCAAAGAGTGGGTTAGGATGGCCTTCCATAGTTGCACCAGGTGAACAAAACAGCTAGTAATAATTCCATGGTTGTATGTGTTTATGTGTCGATTATTTTGAATGTGTAATAACTAAGAGTTGAACAAAAAAAAATGCAGTTATGATACCTGATAAGAGTTTGACCCGTTTAGACAGTCGTGTTTCAAGAGATTTTTGATGGTCTTGCCGCATTCATTGAACATTGCAAGCCGTTATTAAATAGTTACGGAAACATAAAATGTCTATGTCGTCTTTGTTGTAATGTTCCATGGGTATCTCTCGACAAACTTAAAAGCCACATAAGCCAAAATGGGTGGGACCCAACTTATACACAATGGGTAGATCACGGTGAACCGGATCCTCTTCCTATAGAAGATAACACAACACAATGTGAGATGAGTGACATGCGTGTGTGCCTTAATGATATTATTGATATTCCTCTAAATAATGAACAAAATGAGCCAACTCCTCCAAATATTGGCAAGACAAGTAACGAGCCGACTCAAGCAACGACACCTCCTGTACGTAACGAGTATGAAGAGTTACTTGCCAGTTCCACCCAGCCTCTTTACCCGGGTTGTGACTTTATGAAAACCTTGGATTTTATGTCAAAGTTTACGCATCTCAAGGTCAGCGGTAAATGGAGTGATACTTCATTTAACAATACGCTAAAATTTCTCCAGGAGGTATTTCCTCCCAGGTTAGGTTACAATCTCCCACCATTATACTCTGCTATAAAAATAACATTTAAAAAGGTCGGGTTAGGGTATGAGTCGATACATGCTTGTGAAAATGATTGCTTTTTATATCGGGGGACTGGTGCCGAAGATTTGGAGTATTGTCCGGTCTGTAAAACGAGTAGATGGAAAGACAAGAACACAACGGGGAAGAAAGTTCCTAACAAGGTGTTGTGTTACTTTCCTATCATTCCTAGGCTACAACGTTTGTACAGATCTATTCACACCGCAAAACATATGACTTGGCATGCTACTGGAAAGTCTACGGTAAACGGTATGATGCAACACCCGGTTGATGGTGAAGCATGGCAGAAGTTTGACAGCGGTAAATATTCAGAATTTGCTAACGAACCGAGAAACGTTCGATTAGGGTTGGCTGCTGATGGTTTCAATCCGTTCAGCAACCTTAGTCAGACTTACAGCATGTGACCTGTTATCTTAACAACATACAACTTGCCTCAGTGGTTATGCATGAAAGAGACTACTTTGATGCTAACGTTGTTGATTCCTGAACCTAAATCACCCGCGAAGGACATTGATGTTTACTTAAAGCCTTTGATTGATGACCTTCAGAAATTATGGAAAAAACCAGGTGTCCCAACTATGGACGCCGTTACAGGCAAATAATTCAACATGAGAGCGATGCTTTTATGGACCATCAATGATTTTCCTGCTCATAGTAGTTTGTCAGGTTGGAGTGGGCAAGGTTACTACGCATGCCCTACATGCAAAGTAGGCACTCCGGCTACGCGTGTGATAAGCAAAACAGGTTATGTTGGCCATAGAAGATTCTTAAAAAAACCATAAATGGAGGAGGGATACTACTACATTCAATGGTGCACCTGATTTTACAGATCCTCCTAAAAAAGATACTCCGGCTGATATCTTGACTCAACTTGCAATATTGCCCACACGTTTGCCGGGGAAACATCCAGATTATGGGGGGTGGGAAGATAAAACGTAATACTACAACCGATCTGAACTGGACTAAACGGTCTATTTTCTACGAGCTTGAATATTGGTCTTCTCTTACTCTAAAACACAATTTGGATGTCATGCATATTGAAAAAAATGTGTTGGAGAGTATCTTGATCACTTTGTTAATGAATGAGAAATCTAAAGACACCGCCAAGGCAAGACAAGACTTGCAAGCTTTGGGCATTCGACGGGAGTTGTGGCTCGGAAACAAACAAAACGGGAAGTGCTCGAAGCCTCATGCTAAGTACTCATTCACACCCGATAAAAGAAAACTCTTCTGTCAATACATCAAAACAGTTAAACTACCAGATGGGTTCGGATCCAAGTTCAAGTCAAAAGTGACCAAAGATGATAACAATATAACGGGCATGAAGTCACATTGACTGTCATATAATGATGCAACGGTTACTTCCTTATGGACTTCAGCAATACTTGGACGCACAAACTTATGCACCATTGATCGACCTTTGTTCATTCTCTAAGCAAATTTGCGCCCGAACTTTGATGGTGAATGACATGGTGAAAGCTAAAGACCAGATGATCAATATTTTGTGCAGACTCGAACAAATATATCCTCCTGCTTTTTTCGACATTATCATTCACTTGGTTATGCATTTACCTGAAGAGGCTCTTTAAGGCGGGCCTGTTTCATTCCGGTGGATGTATCCATTTGAAAGATACATGAAGAAACTAAAAAAACTATGTACGAAATAAAGCTAAGCCGGAAGGTTCAATAGCGGAGGGTTATGTTGCAGACGAAGCATTAACTTTTTGTTCTCGGTATTTTCGGGGTGAAATTGGGACAAAATTTAACCGTCCCACTCCATCTGAGGGTTGTCCTCACCCAACAAGTGATTTTCAGGTGTTCCGATCACTATGTAAAAAGTCTGGTAAAGAGACAATTATTCAGTTAGGTCTCCCAGAAATGAAGAAAGTGATATGGTATGTACTTCACAACAGTCCTGAGATCGACGCGTACATGAACGAGTTCCAGAGGTACGCGTTTTTATTTTGAAATTTCTTTTTCCCAAGTTATCTTTTCGATTAATTCTAAAATCATGAACATTTTCAGTGAACGTCCTGAAAGCGACATGCAGCAAGAATTTCCTAGATGGTTTGAGTCGAAGGTAAACTTATTATATGTATTTCCCTGTGTAAATAATGACTATATTACTCATCTCTATGTATTCTTATCTTTGTTCATAGATCCGTAATCTTTACACAGCCAATGACCCAAGATGTACTCCCGACTTATTCGCTTTGGCTTGTGGACCATCATCGACCGCAACCTCAGTCAACTCTTGCGTAGTCAATGGTGTGAAGTTTGTCGTACACAGCCGCGATGTAAAACGTACAACTCAGAACAGCGGAATTTGTTCACCTGGCGAGAAGGAAGGAGAAATGTATTATGGTCTGCTAGAAGGAATTCTAGAGTTTGAGTATACCCAGTTCAAAGTAGTGTTATTTCGAGTTAAGTGGTTCGACTTAGCCAAAAGAGGTAGAGTTGAATGTTATAACACTAGAAACAACATGACACAAATTTGGGCATGTAGCACAGCGTTTGAAGATGAACCTTACATTCTCGCAACACAAGCAAAACAAGTCTTCTACCTTGAAGATCCTGCCAGACGACCACCCCATTGGAAGGTCGTCCAAGAAGTGAATCACAACACAACATGGGATGTCATCGTGGTAGAAGACGATGATGATGTGATACATGGCAACAACTCATCTAATCTCTGACTGTCTGCTAATTTGGATGCTTTGGAATTGTCCCCCTTAAATATCGATGGTCAATCAACGTTAGTTGAGGCACCACCACCAATCATTCCTGTTGATGACGACGATGATTTTATTGATGATGAAGAAGACGATCCTTATGATTTAGTAGATTCTAATCCAAACAATTATGATGATGAAGTTGAAGTTGCGACTAATGTTTATGATAGTGATGTTGATTTAGCAGATTGATCTTAAATTTTTGTAAAACGACACTTATTTGAATGAAATTGTTATGGATTGTTTAAATGTGTATAATGTGTATGTATTTGAATGTGTGCATGCTTATGTTAATTTGTTCATGTATTTCTATACGTTATTCAACTTGTACTTTTACAGATGGCTGCAGCAGTCGCCCGTGGTCATGGTGGTGACGGTGCCGGTGACCCACTACCTTCCCCTACCCGTCAGATTGATAGCGGTTGCCGTGGTGGTGGTAAGAAACTTAAACTTGATTAATTGAATTTTGTTACTTGTTATTTTTTGACGTTTTCACTCACTACATTTGTAGGATCGCGTGGACGACGACCTCGACGGGGAGGTAGGGCTAGCGGTGGAGGAGGCAGGGGTGGAGGTCGGGCTGGCGGCATACCACAGACCCGTCAAGCCAACAAGAACGTAGCGCTGAGGAAAGCTGTAGAGTTATATGGCCAGCAGTCGATCGAGTTTGAGACTAAGGATCTGGAGACGTATGATCATGTCGGGCCCCACCGCGCATGGTTCAGTAACTACGTTGGCGAGCTGGTTAATACCTTGCCGTTGCACTATCCCTCCTGGCACGATCTTGAGAAAGCGACTCGGGCTGCCTTCATGAACCGACTCGGGGTCAGTTATTTTATTTTCCTTTTAATTATATCTCTATATTTTAATATTTGAATGTGTACATTTATTTAAATTTGTTTAATTGTGTATATTTATTTAAATTTGTTTATTTATTTATATCTTTATGTTAATATTAACTATATTTGATTGCAGCGATTCTTCGACTTGGAGACCCACAGGCGCAAGCCGGACTGGGAACTTATCAAGAACAGCCTCAATCAATATATAGCTAAGCGCTACTCCGACAATAAAGGCATCATGAAGAAAACTTATTTTACCCTGAAGGGTGGGGCTGGGGCGGCGGATGTCATACGACAGAAGCCTCCTCCGAACCTTGAGCCGTCGGTGTGGGAGGAACACATGAAGTTCTACCTGAATGAGAAGAACATGGCGCGAGCTGTGGTGAACAAGGAGAACCGAAAGAAGAACAAGGTGTACAGCCGCCACGGTTCCAAGTCCTTAGCCGCTATTCGCCATGAATATGTAAGACACATTTTATTTTTATAAAATTATTTATTTTTAATTATATGTTAATTAAAAATTTTAATTATATAAAAGTAATTAATTTTAATTTTTTAAAAGTATTTAAGTTTAATTAAAATATATATAGTGTTTGATTTGTCATTTTTAATTTGTTTCATCTTATATGCATGTGTATATACAGTTTCAGAATAGCAAGGACAAGAAGTACCCATCACTCATCCAGAGCTTTTACGACACACACTGCGACGAGGATGGTGCTTGGTTGCAGGATGAGGCGCTGGCTCAGTATGTAAGTAACGTTTTTTTATTTATTATTTATTTATTTATTTCCCCAAACACACACTTTAATGATTCATTGAAACATAATCTTGTAATTAACCCGACATATATATTAATTTTCTCAAATTTTTTTCAACTAAATTGGAAGAGATGGTTCGTCTGAGAGATCTGGGAGCGAATACGCCTGAAGGGGTGCGTACACAGCGGAGCAGATACTTGCCATGGTTATCAAGGGCAAGCAGCGGGGCCACATTGCCGGACGGGGTAGGGTAGTACCCGGCCTGAGGAGGCCACCGTTACCAGACACCCTGCCTCCACCTCCAGGTATGTACAATGTTATAATATTAATTATAGATTACTCATGACTCAATTTATGTATTGCAATGGCTGTTTTTAAATTTTGATTATTTCGTTTTTAGGTGTTGCCGAACTATCTGCTGAACTTGCTGCAGCTCATAAGAAGATTGCTGAGGCAGAGAAGAAGAGCCAGGAAGATGCTGAAGAACGCAAGAACATGATGAAGAAGCTCGATTTGTTGATGGGTTTTGCCTCGACCAACCCGCAATGGTCTCAGTATATTAGTCAGGTGGATTCTCAGCATGTGGATGGCTCGGGCAGTGGAGCTGGCGGAAGTGGGAGTGGAGCTGGCGGGAGCGGGAGTGGAGCTAGCAGGAGCGGGGGCGATGAAATGGATGTGGATGGTGATAGTGATCATGATGAGTGACTTTTGGGGATGTAGAGGTACAAACTTGGGTTATATATTTTGTGTTGTACTTATGGTTGAAACAATATTTTCGCGATCCTTATCTTAGTATTTTCTAGTTTAACCTTATGGCGATTTGAACATCGCGGGTATTGAAACATTTGTGGATATGGCAGATAGGTTTAGATATTACCACACCCCGTTTTGTAGACTTTATATGTTTTAATGCATTTTGATGGTGTTTAGCGATAATTTGAAAGTGTTTTAGCCGATGTCGAATTGTATGTGTTAGGACATGTTGATATTGAGTGGTTATAGCTTATGGTTACAGGTTTAGGTATTACAGGTTTTGGTAGATTTTTCCGGAAAAAATCTGGAATATTGCCAATATTGCAGCTTCCTGTTTGCTGTATATAATATTGGTACCGTTGACATGTCGACGGCACCATTAAAAAAAATTATTAATTGTTTAATTATCCAGTCGACATGTCGACGGGATGATTATACAAACATTGACCAACGCGTTGACCCTTCAAATTGTTCCCGTCAACATGTCGACGGGATAATTATACAACGTTGACCCACATCTTTGACCCGTCAAATTGTTACAGTCGACATGTCGACAGGATAGTATAAAATCAATTAACGTTTGATAATTAAGTTGTTAATTAATTATACTATCCCATCGACATGTCGACGGGATCAATTTGACGGACAACGGATTTCTTTGACTGAAAAAGGACGTGGGACCCACATTGTCGTTGGCGGTTGTCGATGGGAATGATGTTCCCGACAGGGCACAGCCGTCGTCATTATCCCGTTGACATGACGACGGGAATATACTCTGCCGTCGACATGACGACGGGAAAGGCCAAAAAAAATCGACGGGAGAAGTGTCGATTGTACTAGTGTATGTTGTTTATATCCTGTTGCTACTGAACGTGTACACTTTATGGAGCAAACTTCACGATCGGTAGGCCAAGGTATATTCAAGCTCCGTCGCGTTTGTGTTACGTCATTTATATGCAGAAAATATATATTTGTTCATGATTATGCTCATTAAAGTAAGTAACAGTCTACTATCACATCTTTATCCATATTTTCCAGGGAACTTTACGTATTTATAAGAATCAAATGATGGAAATTTATAGCCACTGATGTCATCATGATGATGAATTCAGTTTCAAGCTGCTTTAACCGCTGCCACTCTTGAAACATTTGCTACTCGGTTAGCTGATGTTATAGCTAATTGCGTCTTTTTTTAACAGTGATGGTGGTTAAAGATAAGAGTGAGTAGGATCCTTATAACTGTTACGTATACAACCTGAACCTCAACCGGAAATAATCAAGAGGTTACAGGTATGTTGTTTTGGTTTATGGAATAGTTTCTGGCTGGCTATTTTAGGAAGCAAACCTACCGATTTCGATTTGGTATAAAAAAGTGTAAGTGGCTCAAAGTTTAGGATCAGAATTATCGCCTGCTATCAATTCTGATGACGTTATATCCCAACGTGATATACTAATTGTGCTACTGCTGCCACTGGTGACTTTAAAAAAAAAAATTGTTAGTTTTTTATTTAAAGTCCACATGTAAATTTAATCACCTGAATGGTAAGTTTCTAATGTGGCTTTTGTGTTAAAAACTTACGTTTTATAGGCTTACGTGGAGCTGTAACTTTAAAGGCAAGAGCACTAAAGGAAGTATGGAAGATAGCAGCAGTTATACGCCATTCATATTCTCAGTCAAACTTGCAGTTTGATTCGGTGTATGCGAAACAAGATCCCTTTCCAACAGATGCATGAAACTAAGAATTATGTGGAATACCAGAGGCTGCATGACATCGTATTTGTTAAACACAACACCCGCTTTCTATCACTGTTTGAAGCATTATTTAGGTATATGAAAAATTGTTTTTGCTTGATAACATGGTTTTAGAATTTATTCTTATACTTACCTGTCATTTCGTTTGTACTGCTTACCGTTTGAGAGGAACAAAAAGGGGGCCACAGATTGTACTTAGTGATTTGGAACAAGGACATTCTTATGATCCTTTGATGACTCGTGGTGCGGAAACCAAACGTGCGAGATCGATCGGAGTTCAGACTCAAGGTGAGTAACAGTTCTTTCCTAATACAGTACATCGTATTTGTTGGAATTATTATATCATGACTATCATATTAATAAACCAAAAACATCAAAGTGAGCATGAGCGGAAGCAATTATAATAGATCGAATAACATGTAATTAATTAATCATTAAATTAAATAGTAAACATACCGTAGTGATTCTAGCCCGAACAAGAATCAATGCAATCTTCCGGAACCAATGAACCCTAATTAGGGTTTATAAGGATTATATGAATTACCCCTTACCTTTTTGTAATTCAATCCAAGAATCAAACAATAGTGTGTTTGATTCACGTTCTTGTACACATGTACTAATTCAAGAAAACGTTTATGCAAGTAATAACACAAAACCCTTTTTGGACTCAAGAAAAATGAAACCCTTAGGGGTGTTCGGTTTTGGTTCGACCAAAGAAAAGAAGGAGAAGAGAAAACCCAAGTTGTGTGTGTACAAGTTATGAGAAAAACCTACAACTTGGGTTTGCTTATATACTAGTCATTACTTGGAGCTCAAGGCACAATGGAGGTGGGTTACACCCTTGGGTCGATCGGTTCTAGCTCCCACAAGAGGATTCCGGAACCTTCTCTTGTTTCCATGTATTGTCTAGTAATTAGTTTCCTAATCTTCGTTTAATAATTAATTAGTCATTAATCAATAATACTAATTATTATTTAATTGTTTTGTGTTTAATAATTAGTTATAACATTTTATAAATAGTTATTACATTTCCTCTTCATACGTATTGTGTGCAATCCCGTGATCTCAAGTTCGATCCTAACACACGACTATTATTATTTTGTCTATAAAACCAACAGCTCCCACTTAGACATATCATAATAGTGTGATCACATCGATTAGCGTCTTGCAACACGTCGATGCCTCTAGTACAACTTGAGTAAGGCTCCTGGAAAACCTTTTAATGATTTCTCATTATTATTATCCCTTTGTTTCTAATACTACGTTAATAAGGATATGGATCTAGGTCATTCCTTAATTAACCATTCTGTTTCTCGTTCTTAGAAATTGACAAGATTACCAAATCTTTTGAACCTTTCATAAAAGACCTTGGGCGTGGCCACGCAAACACCTTGACAACCCTACGAGGGGCCCAGCAGTATTAAACTCCAAAAATTAATTTGAAGGAACAAATTCTTTATTGACTACAAGCAAAACACACAAACTTTGTAACACTTCCGAAAACAACCCTTATGACTACCAGTTACGTACAGCGTTAAGTTGTTCCACAAAAATGTACTACATTCATGACCGTTATCTTGTATCTCAAGTCTAAGGATAACTTCTTATGATTTACTTAATGACAAGATCCATAAAGTAACATCATATAGTTGGGATAAGTCCTATATTCAGTATCATCGAATATCATCTGAAATGACATGACTACGCATCAATATACTTAAGTATATTATATCAACTTCAGATTTGTCTTATTTTAATAATATTCCCATATTATTAACTGACAACGGACAATTTAGAATAACTCTTATTCATGGATTTAAACATGCAAAAATAGGACAACAATAATTAACAAATGGAAATAAACATACCAACATACTTTATTTCATTAAAATAATAATTGTTTACAATATCCTTTATCCAAATACTAATCACAGTTATGCATGAAACTACTAGCTAATTTAAGTCCAATTCCGTTGGCCAATTCATTAAGCTTTTCTTTCGCCAAAGCCTTAGTGAACGGATCAGCTAAGTTATCATCTGTGTGAACCTTCAACAAATTTAATTCACCTTCGTCAACCTTTTCACGAACAAAGTGATACTTCCGTAGAAAATGTCTGGTGCCTCTCATGACTCCAGGTTCATTGGCAAATATGATTGCAGCAGAATTGTCACAATACATATTAATAGGTAATTCAATTGAAGGCATAACACCAAGCCCAGAAACGAATTTCCTAATCCAAACAGCCTCCATAGCAGCTTCCGAAGCAGCAATGTATTCAGCTTCTGTTGCAGACATCGCAATTGTACTCTGCTTCTTGCTCCTCCAATCTACAGCTCCTCCATTGATAACAAAGACATAACCCGTCTGAGACTTCGAATCATCTTTATTACTTTGAAAGGATGCATCACAGAAACCTGTAACACAAAGTTCTGTAGATGGATTTCCACCATATACCAAAAACATATCTTTTGTATTCCTCAAATACTTAAGAATATGTTTAACAGCAATCCAATGTTTTTCACCTGGATTCTGTTGAAATTGACTGGTAATATTTTGAGCAAACACCACATCTGGCCTTGTGCACTTAACCGCATACATAATAGATCCTACAGCCGAGGCATAAGGAACTTTACTCATGCGAGCCACCTCTTCAGGTGTTGAAGCACAATACTCATTACATAAGCCATGTTTTACTTCCATCGGCAAATATCCTTTCTTGGAATTTTGCATATTGAATCTCTTCAATATTTTGTCAATGTAAGCACTTTGACTTAATCCAATTAACCGCCTTGATCTATCTCTATAGATTTTGATTCCCAGAATGTATGCAGCTTCTCCTAAATCTTTCATAGAAAAGCACTTTCCAAGATAAGCCTTAACAGCTTGCAAACTTGGAATGTCTTTTCCTATGATCAATATGTCATCAACATATAAAATTAGGAAAGTTACATTATCACTCCCACTAGCTTTGAGATACACACATGGCTCATCAAGATTTTGAGTGAATCCAAACCTTTTAATTTCGGCATCAAACCTCTTGTTCCATTGTCGTGATGCTTGCTTTAATCCATAAATGGATCTCTTAAGCTTGCAAACACGATTTGGAAATTCTGGATTTTCAAACCCTTCTGGTTGTGCCATATAGATGTCTTCATCTAGATGACCATTTAAGAAAGCGGTTTTCACATCCATTTGCCAAATCTCATAGTCATAGTACGCTGCTATAGCTATGAGTATTCTTATAGCTCTTATGTCTGCTACAGGAGAAAATGTCTCCTCGTAATCTATTCCAAAAGTTTGAGTAAAACCTTTAGCAACTAGACGAGCCTTATAAATGTGTGCATATCCATCCATATCAGTCTTGATTTTATAAAGCCACTTACTCCCAACTACCTTGGCACCAGGAGGTAAGTCAACTTCTTCCCAGACTTCATTGTCATGCATGGATTGTATTTCCCCATCCATAGCAGCTTTCCATTTAGCTTTTTGAGGGCTATTAATGGCAGCTCTATAACTAGAAGGTTCATTAAGATCCCCTAGTGTATGCTGATCGACCTCTACATTAAGACATAGACGGTCAGGAGCTTTCACAGATCTCACAGATCTGCGAATGGGAATTACTTCAACTTCCGGTGGAGGACCCAGACTTTCCGGTTCTATAGGAAGTGTGCTAGTGTTTTCTGAAGGCAATGCATTATTTAGATCATCTTCTAGATCATATACCCTCCCACTGATTTCTTGAACCACAAATTCACTTTCAAGAAAATCACCATATCTTGCAACAAACACTTTGTTCTCAGGTGGGTAGTAAAAGTAGTAACCCATAGTTTCCTTAGGGTATCCTACGAAAATGCATTTAACAGATCTTTGTTGGAGTTTACCTTGTGAGTCACGTTTAACATACGCCTCACAACCCCAGACCTTTAAATAAGACAAGTTCGGAGCTTTTCCAGTCCATATCTCATATGGTGTCTTATCAACCTTCTTGGTGGGAACCATATTCAAAATACGAACAGCTGATTCAAGAGCATAATCCCAAAAAGACAAAGGAAGATTAGTAAGATTATACATTGATCGAACCATGTCCAACAATGTACGATTCCTTCTCTCAGATACACCATTTTGTTATTTTGTTGTGGAGTATATGGAGATGTGAGATTCTGGACAATTCCATTCTCAGTTAAGAAATCTTTAAAATCTTGACTAAGGTATTCACCACCTCGATCAGAACGAAGAGCTTTAATCTTCTTTCCCAATTGCAATTCTACTTCTGCTTTGAAAACTTTAAATGTTTCAAACACCTCATGTTTATGTTTAAGTAAATAAACATAACCATAACGGCTGAAATCATCCGTAAAAGTTAAGAAGTAGACAGCACCTCTCCTTGACACATGTCTAAGTGGTCCACATACATCCGTGTGTATTAAACCAAGTAGATCCGAAGCTCTTTCTATATTATTATGAAAAGGTTTCTTCGTCATCTTCCCAGAAATACAAGATTCGCATTTATCAAATGACTCATCATTGATATTATTCAAAAGCCCTTCACGTTGCAGCTTTTGCATGCGAGTCTTGCCTATATGGGCAAGTCTACAGTGCCAAAGGTAAGACGAATTCAAGTCATACTTCATTCTCTTACTTATGTTGTACATCGAATTATTATTATTGTTGGAAGTCACACAATTATTCATATCAATTTCAAACACACCATTCACAGCAACAGCATTAAAATAAAATACACCATTTAAAGAAACAGAAATTTTATTGCCATCAATAGTATGAGAAAAACCAAGATCCAACAAAGATGAAAAGGAAACAACACCTCTAATTATAGAAGGTGCATAATGACAATTGTTTAAACAAAGTACTAAACCCGAAGGTAAAACTAAATCAAACATTCCTATGGCTTCAACTGCTGCTTGTGCTCCATTTCCCACATGCAGAAATTGCTCCCCATAAGCTAGTCTCCTTTCCTCTCTAAACCCCTGCAGTGTATTACAAATATTAATACCACATCCAATATCATATACCCAGGAATTTATTTCACGAGATAAAGTAAATAATTCAATGACAAATAAGTTACCTGAAGTGCTGGCGCCTATGTGCCCAGTCTTCTTAACCTTATTGTTTCGCAAGTCATCGAGATAAAGAGGACAATTCCTCTTCCAATGGCCCATCACCTTGCAGTAATGGCATCCTTGATCCTTCTTTGGATTATTCTTGATAGGAGGGTTCTTCTTTGGTTGAGGTGGTTGATAAGCCATAACCTGCTTATTCTTATCATCCTTCTTCTTTCCTTTACCCTTCTTCTTGTTCGCATTTGGCTTGTTAATCCTACCCCCTTGTATTGCTAGTACTTGGGGCGTAGGAGCCTTTTGTGGTGTACCTTTCTCATAGTCAATGAGCAGTGCGTGCAATTCACTTACAGTCTTCCCCACGCAATGCATATTGAAGTTCCTCACAAAACCACTAAATTCCTTATCAAGGGATCTATTGATTAAGTTCATTGCCATATCATTGTCATAGGGTTTCCCAAGTGTTTGTAGTTGATCCATGTAACTTTTCATTTTCAACACATGAGCACTCACAGGTTCACCAGGACCTTGCTTACAACCATGTAGAGCTTCCATCAAATCGTAAATCTCTACATTTGATGGTTTCTCATAAAGTTTCTTGAGTTCATCAATCATGTCCTTGGGAAAATACTCCTCAAACTGTCTTTGAAGAGCTGTGGACATTCCCCCTAACATCATTGCGGCCACATCAATATGTTCCTTGGTGTCAAGATTCCATTTGGCTTTAGCAGCTTCAGTAGCTGCCGTACCTTCAGGTTCAGCAGGACAAGGCGTTTTCAAGATTTCGAGTTGACCAGTCACTCGCAGGACAATCCTTAGTGAACGGTACCAATCATTGAAATTTTCCGAGCCAGTCAATTTTTCTCGTTCAAAATAAGTTTTGAACACAGAACGTAAGTTGGTGTTATCAGTTTGAGACATTTCTACAGATAAAGAAAGTTCAAAACATTAGTATTTTTGATAATACAATTTTTCAAGAAAATTAAAATACCCAAGGAAAATAAATCCATAGAATAATCTTGAAAACTAGGATCCTCCATAAACATAGTTTCATCACATTCAGTTGATCTGCTAGTAATGAAAGTATAATATGAGGTAACTTGTCGTACAAGTAATTGGCATAACATTTGTCCAATTCCTAGATATATGGGATTTACAATCACAAAACATTTGTATTGTAAGCATGTTTAGTCCCCATCTTAATGCCTTGAGTCAAGTCTCACTTCCTACTCAATTTAAGTCGTCTAACTTAAAAACTGTAAACTCACAAATCCATCACATCAGTTGATCTGCTAGCAATGAATTTATGAAATTTACCTCTCCATTGCAATCTCGCCAAGTCTCACTATGACGTAAATTACAACTTCAAGTGTTCTTAATTAGATGGCATTCAACTTAATTTATTAGGGTATAACTATTTTGATGTGATCAAAATAATGTATGAAGAAGCATGCATACAACTTCATAACATTGGTTTTACAAAACATTTTTATTACCAATTTGCTAAGAGTAAAATAACAAAGTTTTGATTGAGGTATCGGGTTCACCAATTAAAGAATAACCATCAATTATCGTCCACTATATCGTACTTTTGCATAAGCTCGAAAGCTTAGTGTTTCGGATAATCATTGTGGAATTGTGGATTATTCACCCTTAAGATGACAATGTACATGTAATGGTTGTTCGGTAAGTCTAATTTACACACAAACGAGCGTTAAGACAGAATGTTGTCTATCTAAGGCCACAATTTAATGCGTTGCCATCCTTATACCCATCTTATAGTGTGTAAACTTCGGTCGAGCCTATTTAACCATTACGTACAAAAACATCAATCAACCAATTCTTTGAAATTTTAACTCTTAAAAACCAAAACAATTTCGCCATTATTTAGTCCGTATTATTTTTTCTATTCAAAAATTACCCTTTCGTTTAAATAAACATGTCTAACACAATAAATAAACAAAACAAGTAATAGACAATAAAAAAATAAAACAACTAAATAAACACATATACATAATCATAACAATTAAATATGTATAAAATATGTAGCCACATGCAAATCTTATTAAAAAGTCCTATTAATAATCAAATCTAGGCGTATTACGTATTAATTCAATTAGGGCTTTCTTTTTCTTAGAAAAAGAGCCACATACATCGATAAATCGATTGCGTAAGCCAAAATTAAATAAATACCACATAGCACATAATTGATTACTTAATATTGGAGTCTTCCCCAATTCGACATCTATAAAAATTTACATGTTTTAATATAACTTAACCATTAATATATATAAGCAATTTAAACCATTTAAATAACACAATAAAAAATCCATGCAAACATGCACTTTTCATGGATTTAGCTTAACAATTAACAAATTGCACCAAGATCGTTTACTAAAACGCATAAACAATTACATGACATCTTAGGGTTTCTAGTCAAATTTTATAAAAAAAAATAAAATCAAAACCCTAAAAACCCCTTAGGTCTAAATCGACCCAAAATTTAGGGTTAGGGAAAAAACACATAAACCCTAAAAAACATGTAACTATACGAATCAAAATCCAATTTTTATGCGTTGCGATAATTAATTACACATTATAACGGCTCTAGATGCCACTGTTGGAATTATTATATCATGACTATCATATTAATAAACCAAGAACATCAAAGTGAGCATGAGCGGAAGCAATTATAATAGATCGAATAACATGTAATTAATTAATCATTAAATTAAATAGTAAACATACCGTAGTGATTATAGCCCGAACAAGAATCAATGCAATCTTCCGGAACCAATGAACCCTAATTAGGGTTTATAAGGATTATATGAATTACCCCTTACCTTTTTGTAATTCAATCCAAGAATCAAACAAGAGTGTGTTTGATTCACGTTCTTGTACACATGTACTAATTCAAGAAAACGTTTATGCAAGTAATAACACAAAACCCTTTTTGGACTCAAGAAAAACGAAACCCTTAGGGGTGTTCGGTTTTGGTTCGACCAAAGAAAAGAAGGAGAAGAGAAAACCCAAGTTGTGTGTGTACAAGTTATGAGAAAAACCTACAACTTGGGTTTGCTTATATACTAGTCATTACTTGGAGCTCAAGGCACAATGGAGGTGGGTTACACCCTTGGGCCGATCGGTTCTAGCTCCCACAAGAGGATTCCGGAACCTTCTCTTGTTTCCATGTATTGTCTAGTAATTAGTTTCCTAATCTTCGTTTAATAATTAATTAGTCATTAATCAATAATACTAATTATTATTTAATTGTTTTGTGTTTAATAATTAATTATAACATTTTATAAATAATTATTACATTTCCTCTTCATACGTATTGTGTGCAATCCCGTGATCTCAAGTTCGATCCTAACACACGACTATTATTATTTTGTCTATAAAACCAACAGTATTGATTTGAAAATATGCTTTATATGTTACCCTTATGCTTAACCATCGTTTTGGTTTTCAAAAACCATTAAATGCAGGCGTATGTTTTGCTTATAGTCCAAGATGAACGAAATGACGGCCAGAGATTGTTCAAAGCGATCTGGAACAACGATGTTCTTACGGTCCTTTGCTGACCCGTGCTACGGAAACTGAGGGTGCAAGATCGATCGACACTGAGACTCAAGGTGAGTAATATAGCTTTTTCATAATAAATGTATAATTTTTATTTAATTAGCTACATTTAGAGTTAAATTTTAACTATTATTCTGATGAGTAAAAAAAGTGAACGATTTAAATGTTTATGTTCTGTACTAACAAAGAACTGCACCAAATGTATAACTTTACGCTGAATTTTTTATTATGTTTCTGTTCTACGCTGAATTTGGACCTAAATTTGTTATCGTATCTAATGAACTATATGCGTACATCGCTGATTTTTTGTAAAAATATTTGAAGTTATCTTTGAAAGACTATAATAGAAGTGGGTAAGATAGCTGACTTGGGCATGGCCATAATGTTCACAATCTAACCTTAAAATGCCAAGTTTGCTATTTATATCTGATTTTTGCTGAATTAGAGGGTGTTTGGCATTGTAGTAGCATAATAGATTTCAAGAGACTGTGTTTAGATGCAGTTCTGATATTTGAAAATTCCATTTATAAAAGACTAAAAAGTATTTATGATTGTTCAATATACCCACTTATCTGCTATGTTGTAACCCTGAATAAGTAGTTAAATAGGCAATCCCAAACAACCCTTCATAAAATGATCCTGAATGATAAGATAATACTAATCAATTATGTTCCAGCTACTCCTAAGTAAAATAGTCATAACCAGGTTAAGTATAGCCTAACACTCGAAACTTATCATCTACAGCCGATAACGCCATATTTGGATTATAACTTATATACACCAGTTCAAAACAACTCAAGTATAAAAAACTAACAATAAAAGCTATAGTTCAGATGTATATATAGGCATCAAATCAGAACGAAAAGTTTGGAGTTGTCAGAATATGAAGCATTAGCTATTTATAACCGATCTTCAAAATGGGAAAAGTCCAATAGTCAGAATGAAATGGATGTCAATACTAGCCCTGCTGATGCTGTCAAAAAACAAAAATGGACACCAACTTGGAAAGTTGGTGCTAATGCTAGCCCACAATAGTCTCTAATTCTGTGATGCAAAAATCTCCAGGAAAAGGGCAGAAAACTAATGAAGAAAATTCGAAAAGTAAAAAATCACAGAGAAAAAGTGGCGGATCAACTACTAAAGAAGATGATTCTAGGGAGGCAAAATCAGGTAGAAAAAGAGCACACCGCCCACAACCTACTAAAGCTGACATGAGTGATCAAGAAAATGATGAGTTTGTAGGGCTGACTGTAGTATCTGTTTGGAAATCAGCCATTTCTGGGGTTGGTCAGAAGTTTTCAAATGTATACAAGTTTTGTGAAGCATTACAGAGATTTAACCTTGAAAAGAAGCTATCTAACCAGCCATTTTTACTTTTATAAAAAATACTCATTATGAATTACTATCAAATTAAGCATACCCACCTGTTTTGCAAACTCTATTATGGCCTTATGGGTATGTTTTGGCGAAATGGTCTGAAGCCGGGGTTGGTCCTATGTAAGCTCATGTGTATGTAACCTCTCAAATCTATACTTCTAAAACTTAATTGGACCACCACCTTAGTACCAACCAGCTTAGAAATAATAGAATCCAAAAGTCTTTTACTCATGGTACAAGGCCATCTGCCAAACACCCCATATAGACAGAACAAGCACCTCAACATGACTTTCCAGATGCAATGCTTATTGAGCTCAATATTCAAACTACTATCATTAACCCTGATGATTATGCAGGTCTTGAATCAGTAGGGTCAGGTCAAGTGAGTTTCTTTTCTTTTCTTTTTTTTAATCAAAGATCATACACAAACCTTTATTTCCCAATCTTTAAACAGGTGTGAACGCACAACTTTTGGATATCATACAAGAAACAAAGAGGTGAATTGGTCCATATTATATCCTTTTCAAAATCATAGCTATATTTTTTTATTCTTAATTATCATTAAGGGGCTGTAATTGCAATGCAGTGTTCAACTATGATGCTAAGGTTGATACACGTCGATCTCGTTGTTGCAATTTTGTTTTAAAGGTTTGATCTTGACTAATTATGTGTTTGTGTTGTGACCCGGGAACCTGGTCCAGTCAATGGTGCAAAGTCAATTATAGCATTAGTGAAGATTCTAATGTTTAAAAGTTTGAACTTATAGAAAGAGGTGCGACGCCCGAGCCACTTTATTAACTAATGCTTCGCATTGGATATTTTATATACATTCAGTGATTTTTATATTTTGATTGCTAATATTGGTATGTATTACTTTAGGCTTTTGGTTTGGAGCTTCAGCGCAAACGAGATTGTCCTGAATTCAAGGTAATCCGTTTCATGGTATTGAAATTACACGTTGACCAGTTATAGATGGAACCTTTCCCAAATCGACCCGTTCATAATTAATTTGGTCGAAATTGTCACTTCTACATGCATCGTGATCTTGGATACTACCTGCTGTGTGTTGCCATCTTTTTAGCATTATCTCTTGGTCTTGGAAAAATATTCTATCATGTTGGCTCAAGTTACAGCTCGATTCAGGTTATACACTATATTCAGGATGTTAAAACTACAAATGTAGGATAGATGTAAAATTCATTTAACATCGATCTTAGTATATGCATACATGATATAAACTTGCAGGCCAGAAGTTTCATGTTGATATAAACTTCTGGTGGAGAAAAGCTTAATTGAGACATTTCCTACTTAAAAGTGCTGGTAATTTTCTGTCAATATGAGTCTCTTTGGTTAGCAAAACTATCAAATAATCAATAGGTAAAATATGTTCACATAAATAGTTATTAGGTTTATCCAAGACTTGAAAAGTTATATTGTTACAATATCTCACTATAACACTGCAAATAGCTACATCCGCTGATATTCTCCTATTTGCTGCACATAAATGGCCGATATCAAAGCCCAGTCTGGATGTCAAAACCCAAGCACGGGTGAGAACAAGCTATACGGGAGTTCCTAATGAATGCTTAGGTAAAATTTTAAATCTTTTAATAGCACTATTTATAAGTTTTTATGAGCTGAATATAATAGAATGTAAAACACAACACGACAAAAAAATAAAGAGCATCAACAATTGGTAATCATGAAATAATCAACTCCTAAAAATAAATTAGAATTATAATAAAGAGCGTAAGTGTTCAAAATGGCCAAGGTTACCAGTTGATTTTATAATAAATAGTATAACAATTTGTACTAAAAACTTGTCCTTATTTGGCCAATGGTGAATTGTTATTTCTAGGTCTCCCTTTCTTGCACCTGATGAACTAAATCCTAAAGAACTCGAGCACCTTCTTGGGAATGGCTATAGGTACAATGTATCATTATTCGTTATTCCCTTCATCCTATGAAAAATTGAAAAATGTCAAATTATGCATGTTTATAGCAAGTGGATCATGTCGGTTTCGAGTCAAAATGAGTAAATTCTTTCGGGGTTAGATTGTAGAGTGTTGGAACTTGACAACAAGGTCATATTGTGGTAGTGGAAGATCAAATCTCCAAATAAAAATTTGACTTTCAATTACGCTAACCATTGATATTCTACTATTTTGGTAGATATTACTCAACAATTGCAAAAGGGAAGTAGTAGTGCACGTGTAGACACGCCCTTTTATGTTCGTCAGCGAGCGGTAAGTTGGTTAATAAATTTTTACGCATTCGAGTAGTTGTATTATAAATTTGTTACTCTTTTTCTGAGGATTAACATATATCTAATGCTTCACCTAATACTGATACGCGAAAGGTTACTTTTGTCATAGGTATCAATAAAGGAACAAGAGAGGGTTCCTTTTTTGGGTTGCTATTTTTCATTCCAGTATCTTCAAGCTTTGGGCTTTTTTCCTATTTTTGGTATTGTTGTTCATTGTTTTTTATACTATTATATTCTCTTTAGATTGTTATGTGATATAAATAACTATATTTTGAGGTGTTTAAATGTCAATTGGCGAACCTGCTACTTATTATTCCGTTTGAATTTGCGTGTGAGTAGAGTTAAGTTATACGAAGCCTGTTACAAATTTAGAAGCATTTTTTGATTCGTTACAAGTAGATGAGGATTATTAGGTTTGGTGACTAAGGATAATAGAATTGAAGCCGTATGATGAGGTTTTAAGACGTGTAGCTCGCTGCGGACTGATATCTGGAATTAATCTCTTGGATTGATTGTATCAACATGGGGTAACTCAAGTGGTGTGTTTTAAGGTTTCATACTTGATACTTATTTGCTAAATTTGAATAGTATTAACCAATAGTACTAATCTGCTAACTGATAATATACAACAATTTATTTTAGTTAAGTAGTAGCTCATACATATCCACTACTATTTGCTATGCACATTGGTTGAATATTGTTCAAGTTTAGTGCCTTGCCGCAATAGGTTCTCACCCTTAATTAGTACCATAATAATTAGTTGTGTGTACATACTTTGTTTTCACGAGTTAGATGCACCTTAGTCACGTAAATATATATCAATATGTTATAGTATTTGAGGCATTTCAAGACATTATTTTGATTTAGAATAGTCAATAACAATTATCAGTACTAGAAGAATGTTATATTAGATAGCGTATATAGATGAATGTTAGCAAATCACCGACATAGAGAGATTCATTAATTAATACTATTTTTAGCTTGCTACAGTGTTTGGGTTTGCTCGATAAGATAATTATTTGTTCTCAGTCAAACTCAAATATCAAAGATATTGGGTTATCAAACATTCAAACTAAAAAGTATCAAACAATTACTTGCGTATTTGTTTAAAAATAAGCAAAAAACGGATCTTGATATATTAGAGATAAAACTAAAAATATTGCATCATAGTTGTAGGTAGAATAAGTGCAGTAAAATGTTAATTAGTACCATAATAATTAGTCGTGTATACATACTTTTTTTTACGAGTTAAACGCAGCTTAGCCGCGTAAATATATATCAATATGTTATAGTATTTGAGGCATTTCAAGGCATTATTTTGATTTAGGATAGTCAATAACAATGATCAGTTAGAAAAATGTTATATTTGATATCGTATTTAGATGAATATAACAGTTTGATATCTTAACTCTTGATATATTCAAATGTTGCATCGGCAGTGCAGTTTTGGCTGTGAAATGCGCTGGGAGGCAGTTCTATGCTCCATGTTATTTTTTTCCCTTTATACTTTTTTTATTTTGTTTTAGGAAAGGGTATTTATTTATGTTCACAATGAGACTAGATGGGTGAACCATGGAAAGCCTCTTGGTGCAAATGTTGCAGTCATTGTCAATGAGCCCACAAATCATATTCACTCTAAGATCACCTTTCATTTCCCTTTCACTTACAATGCACCTAATCTCGAACCCACAACTATCATTTTCATATGCTTTTCAAATGCTGTTTCATAAGGAATCTATATGAATTCAACCGGTCTTCAGAGTCATTGTGGAAGAAATACATATGGAGTAAGGAATCAACATAAGACACCTCTTAAAACCATTAACCAGTTGTGCAGTCAACCAAAAGGAAATTTTATTGAGGATTATGTACGAGCTATTTTAAGGCATACTCGAAATGGGTCCTTTCAATCGGGTTTATCATACAATTAGTTTATTTTTATTAAGCATGGTATTTATGTTAGACAATAATATGAGTAACATTGTGGAGTTACATTTTAAAGTATGTATTGTTAATGATTAAGCTTAATAGAAGTAAGAAAGAAAAAGCTTGATAAATATCAAAAGATACTAGACAATCATGGATTTAGTGACTAACAAGGTAGTGAAACTTAGAGTTGGCAAAACGGACGGGTCAATTAACCCTATAAGAATTGTTGATCTAACCAAAAAAACAAATTTGCAAACTTGATAATTGTACAATGCTGGTGATGGATGAGGTAATATGAATACCATTTTCATCTTTTATCATTTATTTTCGTCAACTATTCACACAATGAAAGTGTCTCATCCAGTGATTTAGCAGAACATTGAATCTGACTTTTTATTACTTACAACTATCATTTATTTGATGGCTTGATTATAGTTTCAAATCAACTAATTTATCATTTTCTACAACTTTGTGAAATGGGTATAGACATTAGCCAAGACAATTACAGAATTGGGTTATTCGCACAAGTAAAGTTGTGTACTATATTTCAATGTGCTGTGAATGCGGTTCGTTATGGTATGAATCGGGTGCCTTATAAGTACACTATTTCAAGACAAGGTAGTCTTGAGTTAGATTAAGTATTAGGTGTTGATTAAGCAGAAGGTAGAAAAAGTGTGATTATAGTGTCAAGAACTATTTGTTGTTCGCCTCATTTAAGCGGTGCGATTAGGGTTAACTCGTTGAATATTGAGTCGGTCACAGAGGCTATGAGATCTGCCATCACGATACCTAATAACGAGAAGAAACTGTGACATGAAAAGCAATACAAGTATGTTAGTTCTCATGATGTTGCTTAATGGGCTAGAAGTTATGATGTGATAAAGACCATAAATACACAAAATCAATAATCAACGTTGAACGTTGTGTACAATTAAGATTTAATTCTTGTGGATAATATATTAACTTCTATTTTCTCAGGATGAACATTTATTTCTTTTCATTCTTAATGCATTCAAAAGATATATTTGTATGTTTATAATTGAGTTAACCTTAGCTTACTTTTGTCAGTTATATATTATTTTCCGTTAACTAATACCTTCCAACGATAATTATAAACCGCGGATCATTTCAAACCAAACTACCGATTTAACAATCACTTAAAAAAAGGGAAAAAACAATACATAATGCTAAAAATTTTAAAATAACAAAAAACAAAACATCTATAACAAAAAAGAAAACATCAAAACAATTACAATGTACGTCAATCTTACCTTAAAAAAACACGTAAACTACGAAAACAAAACAAAAAAAAACAAAAACAAAACAAAAAAACAAAAAAAAAAAAAACAAAAGAAAACCACCGTGTTTTTAAGAACCAAAATTCTGTTAAGTAACACCATCAAAACAAATATTATAAATCATTACGTCAATCTTACCTTTAAATGAAAAATAATTAAAATAAACAAATACATTAAAAAAAAAAAAAAAAAAAAAAAAAAAAAAAAAAAAACACTATACTTAAAAAACAAATTTCCGTTAACACCATCAAAAGTAAATTTATAAGACATGCCCGCCCATCAGGCGGGCTTCGAAAACTAATATATATATATAATATATATATATATATATATATATATATATATATATATATATATATATATATATATATATATATATATATATATATATATATATATCCCAACGTATATAAAACACAAGTTTGATTGCTATTTTTAGAGGCAATAATCACCTCAAAACTCTAAAAAAAGATACGTGGAAACCACACCACTAATAGAAAGATTTCGAAATTTTTTAAAATCAAATTCTGGAGAAAAAAAAAAGGAGATAAATTAGGAAGTCAAAGATATTTACCAACGAAAATCTTTTCATGGGATCTGTGAATTAAAATGAAACACAATCAGATGTGTAACCCATCTTAATCGATCTAGGAGAATACTGGATCTTAGAGAAATAAAAACACGCCATCACAATTTTTTTCATGAATCAAAAAATTGTTTCATCACCGGTTGTTGTTTTTAATCAATCCAAGGTATGTTTTTTGTTTTTATTTATTCCTAATTTATTCTTGATATTCATAATAATTTAATTTTTTTTAAATCATAAGAAAATCCTAATTCCTAAAATTGCAATCAATTGTGTGAAGAGAAATCATGATTTTAATTTTTGATATTCTTTTCGTGGTACTATCAATGTCAGGTTATTAACTTTATTTTGATAAGTTTTTTGTCTTAGTTACATGCTTTATATTGATTTGGATGACAATTATGTTCATGTTTTTTTGTTTTTTGATGATGATAAAGATGTTGTTTGGTATTGCATATTAGTAACTGGCTTATAAAGGGGTTTTCTGGAAGTGCTAATCAAAAATTAATATGAATGGATGTTCAATGCGAAATCAAAAGCATCTAATATTACAAGTTGTTCTTATAAGCAATCCCAAACAACCCCTTCTAACTATTTAATGAAAGGCTGATTGGGGTTGCTTATAAATGATCATTTGGGAATTATTAAGATAAAAATGATAGTAGGGTACATTTTTTTTTACAGAACTTTGTAACTACGATAACGAGATGTAACTATCATTAATAATTTATGCAAGTTAAATCATCTAAAGGTATCGGCTTAATTATATTGCTTCAAGATGGAAATAGGTAGAACAGAACCTTTATTTTCCGCAAGATCACCTATATGTACTGCACTTATAATTCCCATTTGTTTTGGAAGTAATTACTTATAATTACTATCGTTTGCTTGCTTTGCAATTCATTTGAAGTACATACATCTATGTGGTTCGTATCATTATTTCATTATCTTTCATACCTTAAGACTTTAAAATTCGTAGGAAGTTTTATTCTTATTAGAATAGGTTGTTGGTTTACGAGTATGTGAACAATGGTAATTTAGATCAATACTTCATGGAGCAATGCATGATCATAGTTATTTCACACGGGAAGCTCGAATTAAAGTTATATTTTGTACAGTTAAAGCGTAAGTAGTCTATATTCTTTGGGTGCTATTCATTTGTTCTTATGTTGATTTTTCACCAATAATCTCATGAAAAGAATTGTTTGCAATTTGCAGGCTAGTATATTTGCACGAAGCTATTGAATTAAAAGTGGTGCACCGAGATACTAAATATAGTAATATACTAATAGATGCCGAATTCAATGCTAAATTGTCTGATTTTGGAATGGCTTAGTCAATAGGTGCTAGGAAGAGTCATATCACAACCAAAAGTGGTGAACCAAGAGTGATGTTTATAGTTTTGGAGCTCTGCTTTTGGAAACAATCCTAGGACGAAATCCTGTAGTTTATGGACGTCCAGCAAAAGAGGTGCATAACCATTGTCTAATAAGTGTAAGGTGTGTAACAACTTAACATACTATTTATAAAGTCTAAAACAAGTTTCTAGCGGGATTGAAGGTAAATCTTTTATTGGTTGAAAAGGATGGTTTAAAATAGGCTTTGGATGAGTCGTTGGATAATGGTTACTAACAATATTGATGTCTTATCTTCTTTTCCAATTGGTGTCTCTATTAGTAAATGTGTTTTCCTCTACCAGGTTATAGTAATAACTCAATTAAGGTATATGTACTATTATTGCATTATTTTCAGATAATCCAAACACTATTGTTTTAAGTTTATACGTAAAGTTGTTAATTTTAGTAGTAAAGAGTATTTTCTATTTTGATTTAGGTGTATCAATTTTTTGTTTTATTTTTAAACCATAACCATTTTGAATCGATTTGGATGGCTAATATTCCATGGGCACAGGCTTTCAAACCAGCATCAAACGCATATGGAACATGTTCCAGAATCTCTCGAAGGAAGGAAGTTTAAAATAAATAGTGCAATCCTCCGGTATTGATACAGATGAGTCGCTCTTTCAGATGTTGAAGCAGGTAAGGTCAGTTACTCGCCATTATCATCATATTTTGGCTAATAAATTACATTTTATTGTCATCAAGTATAAGTCAAACATGTTTATGATTATTGATGCACTATGCTTTTCTGTAGTTTCGTGAGTCTGTGACTGTATGGTGGAGGCAAAACTTTGAAACAATTATGTATCTGTATTGCCCTCCTCACGTCGCGTAACACAAGGTAAGGATCTTTGATTTTTCACATACATAGCCTCTGTTTTTTCTACTGTATCAAGTAGACTTTTGCGCAAAGTACGGGTTCTTCTTTATCCGTATTGCCCTCCTCACGTCGCATAACACAAGGTAAGGATCTTTGATTTTTCACATACATAGCCTCTGTTTTTTCTACTGTATCAAGTAGACTTTTGCGCAAACTACGGGTTCTTCTTTGCAATTAGTTAATAACTATTTATAGAATATAACACACATATTGAATTTACATGTTTTATGTAACAGGAAACACAAGCTATTACAAGGCCGATGCAATCTTTTGAAATTGTTGGCTTTGGGTGCTGAAATGGGTTCCTTTAGGGGCTGAAATGGGTCAATTTGAGTGCTGAAAAGGGTGTGGGATTGAGGGTTGAAGTGGGGGCTAAAATGGGTGCTTTTAGGTGCTGAAGTGGGGTTGAAATGGGTGCGTTTGCGTGCTGAAATGATGCCTGAACTGGGTGAGTTTAGGGCTGAAATGGATGACAGAACCATCTTGGGCATGTGTTTTCGTGACAGGTACGTAAGCTTTAGGAAATTGACGATATTTTGAGTTTATAATGTTGTTATAAATACAAGACGCTATAGAATGGTTTAACAATAAGAATTTTAATAGGACGATAATTGGAGACATGAAAAAGTTCTCTTTTTTTGAAAAAAAGAAACAGGCAAAACAAAAAATCTGTCACTGAAAAATCTCATATCAAAACCAATGTGTTTGTCATACTTACTGACTACTCCATTTCAAAAAATAAATAAATAAATAAAATAAAATAAAAAACTTATTGCATTTTTCAAACTTTGTTTAATTGTAAGTTGAGTAAGTGTATTAGATGTCATAAAGTTGAGTTGGTTGTAATTGAAAATGAAGATCAACTTATACAAAGAATAATTTATGATAAATCTCATTGAGTTGTTTAAGTGTGCCATACTTTTCCTTAAGTTCATTTATAATAATCCTTTGGTAACATAGTTAGTATGTGAAGAATTTTGCTAAGACATGGCAACTAATTGTTTGTACCATTTATGGGCCGAGCAATGACATTCTTGAGGCTTTTGATGAGGTAAAAGTTAAATATCTAACAACTTATTTTAGCATCTCAACTGGAACATCTCAGCTACTTTACTATATATTCACAAAGCTTAAAATATTAACAAAAGTTTATGTTATTCAAATTCTTTTTGGGTATAAATTATAGTTTGTAATTGGATTATGTACATGGTTCACATTAGCATTCAAGATGTAAAATTGACATAGTGTGAATGGCATGATAAGAAGTATTGTGCATTTTTGAAACCTATTAAAACTCACATCCAAACACCATTTTAATTTATGTTTTAACGTGCAGGTTATGATGACAAAACAAAGAGGCGGTCTACGAATGAACATTCATGCTTTAAAGTAGCTAGATTCCCAAGTCCACCATGAAGGTATTTTATGAATTTTAACATGCAGTAGGCTTTTTTGGGTTTGAATATAATGAGTGTATCTATGTTTTCTCCATTTCTGGCAAGTTTATTGCGGCGATGAAATTACTATAGGGAAAGTCTAACCTCGGAGTATAGTGACAGATTATGTAATTTGACTTGAAGGAGTGTTGTCTATCAGGTCAGGTGAATCAGCTTCGGCTTGGGGAATCCTGCACAAAGGCACATGCTGTAACAGTGTTTACCATTGGAACAACAAATTAGGCTCACAATAGCATACAAAAGATATAAATGGAACATGTACATATTATTAAAGTTATGAGTTCATCTACTTCCAAATTAATTTATGGGTGTCCAAAAAGCCTCTTAGACCGAATCTGTCCAAGCAACCCTATACTGAATCTGTCCAAACAGCCCCCTAAAGTAAATGTGTGCAAACAGCCCTTTACCGATTATTTTATTTTGCTCGCTTTCCTTTTGTACTTTGAAATAGTCCGGACGACATCAAATTTGATGCTTTAATATTTTTTTCAATACAATAATTAATACACTTAGTGTAAAATGTATTGATTTTTCTGATAGTTGATGTTATGATAGGAAGATTTCATGGGGTTGATTGGTTGGAAATGACATATGCTTAATGATAAATTTAAAAAATAAGGAAAAGGCTTTTTGTTTATATCTTTTAAAGGAGTTTTGTTATTGTTTATGGTCAATACATGCGTAGATCATTTAGAGTTAAAGACATTAACAGCTTTAATCAACCAGAAAAACGATCAACTAAAATATGCGGTTGTGCAAGAGAATGCCAAAAAAAGAAAAGATGCGGCCGACTCAGTGAAAGATGCAATTGTCAGGAAATGTCGGACGGCAAAAGTTGTGGCTTACGAGAAGCCTAAAGAAACTGCAACATAAGATGTATTATTACCTACCCTTTTTTGTATTTTTAGACTTATACTCAAACCTTTACTTCCAAAATTAAAATTTCTGATTTTGTTGGACAAATTTCTGTGTTTCTCACTATGGTGATTGTGATTTTGGTTAGAAAATGATCTACTAAAATTCCATATTTGTGGAATGTCATTGTTATGAGATCCTGGTGTTGTGAGTTTGTCCACAACATCTTTTATTTGCTCATTAGACATTGTTGTTGTTGTTTGTTTGTTTGTTTTATATTTTCAACAATTCTTAAAGCATTAGTAAATAAACTCTGAAGTTTTCCTACTTTTTAGACAATATTTGTATCCAACATCTGCATTGAAGGTAGGTGTACTTATCATGTTTTCACGAAAGATAGACCAAAGGCAGGTCTTTGCAACGGCACAAGGTATATTATTTCTTTAACACAATATTTCTTCTTATATATTCTTGTCACTCATTACATTTATTATTATTATTTTTTGTCATGATATAAAATCAACTTTATAAATACTCTTACAGTGTTCATTAAAATGGTTTTATAGAGCTAGCCCGCCCATCGGGCGGGTCTTGAAGCTAGTATATATATATATATATATATATATATATATATATATATATATATATATATATATATATATATATATATATATATATACTTTCATTTTATTTTAAATACAAGTGAATACTTTATTTTTAATTATCTAATAATACATAAATAGACTTATTACCTCATGGGTGACATCACAAGACACCATCATTTCATTTTTTTTTAATTCCTTTCACACACCACTCAATGACAGACTTTATTTCAATCATCAACTTTATATTTAGTTTTATAACTTTTGTTATTAAAAACGTATTTTGACTATTTATATTAAATTTTTGACTTGCGTAAGTTATTAAAACACCACTACAAGTGTTTAAGGGTGAAAAAAATTGTAAAACTCATATGCATTTAGTACATATTGCATTTTTCCTAAAACTACTTATTTACTTTGGTCGCGGTTAGGATCACTTGTTCGTTGAACATACTTATCATTTCCCATATTCATTACTTACTCAAGCTGAGTTTCATAGCCCCACTTTTACTTGTTTTACTACTCGTTTTAAATTACTCTGGGTGAAAATACATTACTCGTTTACTTAAATATGTTGCTTACTTTTACATATGGACACAAATTATACTTACATTTCAAGACCGAATGTACCGTGTAACAAGTCCGAATGTACTGGGTAACAAGACTAAATGTACAGTGTAACAAGTTCGAATGTACTGGGCAACAAGACTGAATGTACCGGGCAACAAGACCCTGGTCAAACATACCGATACACCAGTCAATTATACATACATTATATACATGACTGAATGAACCGGTCAAAAAACATTAAATCTTGTGATCCACTTTTACAAATACTTAAACCTATAAACACACCAACTTTATGTTGACATTTTAGCATGTATTTCTCCAGTGCTTAAGGTTTGCTTGGTTTAGCATACATAGAGTCGCCATAGGAGGTCACATTCATGAGGATTTTTCTACATGGACATCATTAATCATTTAACTATGATTTTCTTAGAAATTTTATTATTTTTGCTACAATTCTTGTGAGTTATTGTATTTGCAAATCTTATGTTGTTTCAATTTAATCAAATGATGTTATTTTCAAATGACTCATTTAAAGGTCGTTCTTTATATTCTTGTCTTTGTGCTATGAACGTCACACCCTAGTTACCTTTTTGTTGCGACGTTTGGGGGTGTGACAAAGGTGGTGCTCCTTGACCTATGGATCCCCGCCTTTGAACTAATAGGCGCAACGATCTAGGGGGAGCTTTGAAAGCATCTGCATTCATTTGGTGCAATGAACCCTTTTTGCTCAAGATCTTCACCAAATTACGTACGAAGGTGCTTCTTTCAGTTACTGTTCGTACATGATATTTGATAATTTTAATTTAAAATTTAGACTTAGAGAAATGCCCAAAAACAAGTCCTCCTGATTTTACAAAAAACACCAACTCATAAATGTTTTTACAAAGCCTCAAGCCAATTATTTTTCCTCAAACATAGGAGGTTTATACTTTCACTAGAACTTCAAAGGAAAGTCTTCAAGTGACCATAATCCTTACGTCTATCTTTACTAATCATGTAAAAGGTTAACTCTCTTATTGGTCATTTAAGTCGAGGTTACTTTGCGTAAACACAATTCTCTCATTTATGAGATATTGATTTACCTTGATGCAAAGCACTCATCTCACTTGCATCGAGATTATTAGTGGATAATTTAAAGGTGGGTCAACTAAGGTTTATCAAGTTTGAATACTTGAATTTAAGTTCATGAAAGTTTAAACATTCTTTGAATATTTTCAAATAGCCCACACCAAGATTCTCGTACATTCTCTAACACCTTTTTGTACTTTTTTCCTTTACACCACAACATTCCTTTGTGTCTCCCTCATTCTAAACAATATCATTATACACTCTTCTTCTTCCTCACAAATACAACATTCAAATTTGAATAACACACACACACACACACACACACACACACACACATACGACGCACGCTTTACTCACACACTCACTCACAATTCTTTTAATTTAAATTTGAATTTAGATAAACCCTTCCCCATCTCTACCTTCTCCATGTTACCTCTACACCTTCATTACTAACTCACATATCTTATACACTCTTACAATGTGTCATTCACTTAGCTTTCTCTATACTTTTCCCTCTCACAATCACCAACTAGCTTAGATTTGAATTTCAAATTACAACTCACACTCTTTACTACTTCCTCTCCAAGCTTTGTATTGCCAACCTATTTTATGACACATCTATGACACACACACACACACACACACACACAAATTTACACACACATATCTCCTTCTCACAATCAGTAGCTAATTTGAATTTGAATTTCAATGACAATTCACATATCCTAACCCTTCCTCTACAAGTTTAGCCAACTCACTTACTCACACAACTTTCTTACACAGTCAACCTATCACATCTTACAACTCATGTTGTAACAACTAGTTTTTGAATTTAAAAGTTGGATTTCAAATGTGGGAGAGAATGTTTTATCCAATATGTAATAACCAACCCTTGGAGAACATTTAAAGGTTATTACCTTATACGTGGGAATCGCACCAGGCTTTACCTCTCAAGGGATCTTGAGAAGCTTACAACCCCCACCAGGCAGTGTACCTGATCGTTGTAGTATATTATAGTGACAAGTACCGGGGGATTGATCGTTCAGCTAGGAATAGTGTCGCTAGGATTAGAAAACCTAAATACTAGTTCTAAAGGTGAGGGATGATTATTTTTGTATTTTTATATTTTTTTAGAAAACAAGTAAAAATCTCGGGTTTGAAGGATTTGGGCGGAATTAGTTGCTAGTCAACTAACCCAATACTAACGATGCAATCAAAATAAAATACTAAAAATAAAAATAAACTAAATTATACTAAGGTTGTGAGCAATAAGTGGAGAAAATGTGTTTACTTAGATTTCACTACTCCCTAGATATCTTTTACACGTTAATTACTTGTTATAGTTGCGTGGATGACGGATTGTATTCCTTAATACCATTCATGGGGTGGCGCACTTAATTCCCCAATCCTATGAGTGCCTACTTCACTCCTATGTCGAGCCGGCTAAGAAGCTCCTAACAGGGGATCATTAGAATTTACTCATGCATTAAATACAATCAATAAAACCTAGTGCACGTCAGTTCATGTTTCCTAAGATGTTCAAGCATGTTACCATTTGGAGATCTGCCAGTTTTCTTAAGCCTAACATCGAATTCATTCATCCAATACAACTATAAACAAGTAATCAACGCATAATTAACATCTAGGTTTCATTAGATCCAAGCAAACACAAGATAGATCTAGCCTAGCATGATGGAATTAAGACAAGAACAAGATATAGACAACCAACACATAGACATATTGATTGAATTAAAAGAACACTTATCTTAATTACACATGAAAGGTATCAAGGGCTAAGAACCCTTGAAAAACCTGTAAAATTCGTACCAAGTTCGTACTTAGGGTTTCTCCAAAACTTCTCTCTCTTTTTAATGTGAAAATTAGAAAACTATATATAGGAAATAGGGTCTGACGGCGTCAAAACAAATTTGTGAGGCCGTCATCTCGCCGCCAAAATACTCCTCGGACTGCCTTGATCCAGATCTGACGCCGTCAAGTGTTAAGTGTTTCCAGGCCGTCATGCATTTTCCTCTTGATGCCCTACCTCGTGACGCCATCAAATCTGTACTGGGCCGTCATGGAAATTACTCTTGACGCCGTCAAGATTTTCTTCTTGATGCCGTCACCTACTGTTTCCAGCAAGGAAAATTAAGACTTTGACGTTTTCTTCACTTTTATGCTCCAAAAACGTCCGAATTGCTTCCTTTTCCAGATTTCTCTCCCAAAGTACCTAAAATCACAAAAGGAATGATTTAGGGCAATATTTGATCAAATAAATTCAATTCCGGGCTTAAATGACCCCCTAAAAACGGTTCATTTTTCGCCTCATCATTACCCAATATCTATTGTCCAATTTGTAGAAAACTAGAAGGGGGGTTGAATAGTTTTAATCAATTTAAGTTTAGTTTTTCAAAATTTTCATATTGATAGTATGTGAAATCTTTTGGATGTAATGCAAGATGCTAGTAATGAAATAAATACATAAAAAGCAAAGAGATAAAGGAAAGAAGTGTGGCATAATTATTTATAGTGGTTCGGCTACAAGGTTACCTTCCTTGCCCTACTCCACTCCCCGAGTCACCTACTCGAGAGTTCGTAAACACTATGTCAACAAGCTCCTTCAACTGGTGGAGAAACCTTCACAACGTCACTTACACTTTTTCCGGTACAAAGCTAAATACCGAGACCTTAGCACGGTGGACCAAACCAACACAACAATATAACTAATACAACAACTTTAAGAATACAATAAGAAGTATCAACAACAAGAAATAACTCAGTGATCTTGAGGTGATGAGAAGTTCGAGAAACTTGAGAAGAAGGATGGCTCGTATGCAAGAAAGCATAATCTCATCTTGTAATAAGAACCTAGAGAACACAAGAGAAAGAGAGTTACAAGAATGATCTTTAGATCTAAGGTTAGAGAACTTAGAATATAGAGAAAATATATATCTAGGTGGGGTGAGAAACAAGAGAGAAATGGCTCACTATATATTGGCAAATTTGTCCACTGCTCACCCGGATTCAGTAGATCCCTTCCCAAAGGGATCCGACCAGTGCTATCCTAGGGATCTGGCTATCTGGTAGTACTAGTTTGAATTTTTGGTTACAATTCCGGGTTTTGGGTTATGGGTCAAGGTCCATGGGTCAAGTGATGTCATGAATGATGTCAAAGACATCTTGGGTAATGAGTTATGGAATTTGGGTCATGGGTTTTACCCATTGTGATGTCATGCATGATGTATATACTTTAATGCACATGGGTTATAGGTTATGGGTTATGGGTCAAGCTCCATGGGTTATGGGTTATGGGTTATGGATTATACAACACATTCTATGCTTTTTATTTATTACAACAAGTATACTTTAATTATATCATGTAAATGGTAACATGTAAATGTAATAACATGTAATGTTTAGATTTATACTTTTACATAATGTTATGTTTGTTATCGACAAAACTTAAAGAGATTGCTAAATATTAATAAACGTTTTTACAATTTATTTGTATTAACAATCTCCCCCTTTTTGTTGATGACAAAACATAATATTATGATGAGTAAAAATTTAGTGATTAGATGTTTCAGGTTCTTGAAAAGGTTTTGGAAATGATTTTTAAAGTTTTTACTCTCTTCTCCACTTTTTTGTCGAAACAAAAAGAGTGTCGAAGAGAAAGTATGGCAGGATTGAATCCTAAAATGCACAAACTCCCTCTTGATGGTTGCTCCCCCTTGATGAGGACGTCAAGTGAGAAAATGTAGTTGAAAACCTACAAGATAAAATGTTTGTGACAAGATTAATAGGTAGAAGAGATAGATGTAAGTCGATAGACGAGAAGTATGAGGAAGAATAGACAAAGTATGTAGAACTAATCCTTGTAATAAGAATGACCAAAATGTAGTGGTATATAAGCCACATTAATTTGTAAAAATAAGAAGTGTTCTTATAAGAAAGAAGAAGAAAAAAATAATGAGAAAAGGAAAAATAAGAAAATATATTATTGGCCATTTGATGCTTGCATATAGGCTTAGTGATTTTAGTGGGTCATAATGTTGATGCGTTCAAGGATATGGCTTAGAATTAAACGCATTTCGTCCTTAATTTCTTTGGCTATTTGCCTAGAGCTCTGGCAATGTTCACAAAATAGATAGTGTGGGCGGTCGGGTAGGGATTCATCCATCCAAGTTGGTTGGTTTGATTATGGAATAGATGGTAGAAATTTTGGTATAGTGAAATCAACATACATGATGTCGGGGATAGGTGGAGGTTGATATGCTAAGTGTTCTAGGGAAGTGATGGATGGTATAGGAGGTAACTCTTCAAGTTCATTAAAAAGAGCATTTTGTGAGGTAGGAGGTGTGGAGAAAACTAGTTCTTTGGGGTTGGTGTTAGGTAGGATAGCAGGTATGGATTTAGATAGTTAACTGGGAGAGGGTGGCGGAACTGAAGTTGGTGGTGGAGTTGGTGTAGGTGTCTTGTAAAATACTAAAATCAAGGCATGTATGGTTAATGTGTTTATGATTCGAATTAAGAGAATGAAAGCTAAAGAGAAGAAGTGAGTTGGGTGATTTCTAGAAAGAGAAAGAGAAGAGAAAAGATGGAATATTAGATTAAGAATGAAAAGCACCAACCCTCTCCACATGTGGAGAGGGGTATTTATAGTTTCTTACAAAACGCCCTCCTGCGGGCTGTGGATCAGGTGTACAGTGGGTAAAGACCCGTCCTTCGTACATGGTGTTACTAAAACTAATACTAACTACTTAATAAACTAATATATAATTAACTAACTACGAGCTAACTTAAATGCTATTACATCAATTAGGTGACCGAATCTTCTATAGGAATAATTGTATTCCTAACAATCTCCCCCTAAGCGAGGTCACCTTAGAAATTAAGATCTTTGTTCTTCAAGCATTCTTTTGATCTTGTAGCTCGTAGTTTCTGATTCTTCACTTTTGATCTCACTTTGTTCATCAAGCAATGATCTTGTGATTTGTGGTTCCTTTGTGATCTTTGAGCTTTCCTAGAGATCATCAGCCAACGTAAATCTCCAAGCTCATCCTTAGTCGTATTGCCTTCATGTGATGTGGTGACTTTTGGGACCATCATGCTCACACCCTTCTGTATTAGGAGACTTTTCATCAGAGTTGTGGAAACGTTGTTGGTAGTCTTTTTAACTTTCATGATCATCCTTGATAGCGAGTAGGATGAGTGAGCATGAGGTATAGATTGACACGATTCAGCTGGAATTAGGAACCATCAACGCCATCTTTATATATGTCCTTGAAATAAAACAGTTAGCAATAAAGATAGAGAACGAATATGGCTTTGTCATTCGTTCTGCGAGGACAGACTACCCTCTGGTTTTGTGAAAACCGACCTGTGATCAGGTAGAGTCTCTGTTAGAAGACTCTCCTTGACAGGAATTTCCAGCTTGTAGTAATGAATCTTCCAAATAATCTACTTAGGAATCTTCATACTAAGCATGTTCTCATACCGGAACATCTCAAAGCAGACAGCACGATAGAGTGAATCGGTGAATTGATATTCACGGATTGATGAGAAATAGATTTATAGAAATCACTCGCGTGTCAAATAATAAACATTTTTAAGACACGACGAGAGTTTTAAGCTTTGAATCACATTTCCATCAAAGATACTTTTGTTTGAAAGATTATACACAATCAATGTGCTCGAAAATTAGTTTGTGAGCACATTGAAAGTTTTTGTAAAAGTATTCCTCAATCCCTTTCATGGAACAAGTTTGATTCAATGTTGAATCGCACCATCGTTTCTTTCCAGTTGTCACAAGCTTGATCCTTGCAAGATCTCACATGTCACCTACCAAGAGCTTAAATGATGTTCGCTTTAGAAGGATTTCCATCTTCATCGTGAATATTTATCATATCACTCAGATGTTCTGGCAATACCACAAGGATAATGCGTAGGACTCTAAATATTTTATCCTACTTTCCACATTGTGTGAAACAATAAGCATATTGGAAGTGTGTCCTAGAGAGATTTATGGATGATATCTTTGGCTCTAGAGTCAATAGTGCGTTTTGATCCGCTCCTGGAGACAAGGGAGGCGTCTTCTGTTTAGGTATCACATAGCTCGCAATGAGCGGTCGATACATTGCACAGGGTTCCCCGTGAGAATGAAAAAAACTCTTTTAAGAGAACTTGAGTGGTTGGGAAGTTTGGTGCAGTGCGTCACTGGGTCCATGACGTCTTGTCTTCAATACCGGTGTTACCTTAGTAACCGCCAATAGCTTATGAATTGAACCCGGTTTCTGCCCTAAGGTTGAATATACGGAGGGCTATTTCTTTTCACCCTTTCACATTTCATTTCTTTTTCATTCTTCAACCCCTTCAGTGCTTACCGAGACTTCATCACTAGAACCTTGTTGGGTTTGTTCCAGTCCTAGCTCTATCTCAGTCGGTACTCTTCCCTTTCTCACTTTTCTCCTTTTTTCAATCATTCCTAAGGACTTCTAATCTATCTAGTGGATTGTCCCTGGGAAGATCCTTCCGGTTCTGGTGGATCATGGGAACTCATACCTAACCTTAACCATCCTTATAACTCCGTGCATTAAAGTAAATGGTCGGTCTTTGGTATTTTTCCACAAACGCCTTTTGCTCCCCCTTAATATGTGCATCGATATTACAAAAGAGTTTAACACACATGAGGGAGCCTATTATCGAGTCAAAAAGATACATTTTATCAGATTTCATATTTAAATCACATTCTCTCCCCCGATCAAAAATATCAAACCTTTTGAGATTTTGGATCTCAATTGATTTAAATAAGTTACAAAACTTTTTTTTTTTTTGGGAAAAGAATGTGGTCAGGTTTAAACTTGTCAGATAGAAGGAACATCTTTGATCTCCCCCTCAATTTATGAGGGGGATAATTATGTGTCAGAAAAGATGAGTTTTTGAATGATTTGGAGTTTAACGAGAAACTCATGAAAAATACATGTATTGACACATAACCATCACAGTTTAGATCAGTTTGTACAAAGTGAAGAGTTTTGATGATACATAAAATTTTGAAATCACTCTCCCACTCAATCAATGACCCATGTTAAAATCGAAGGAAAAATTGTTGTCATTGATTGAGTGATAAATTTTATGAAAATGAGAGTCCAGGTAGATTTCCAAGAAAAAATTTCATGGTACCACCAAGTTTTGCACAAGTACTTTCTTGAAGAATCATAGAACAGAAAATATTTGTGATAAAAAGAAGACTTCTCTTCTTTATCAAGAAATAATGCACTAAACCGTACATTAGATCGAGGAAACATGGATATAAAGTAATCCATGCCCAGGTGAACATCACCCGGTAAAGGAACAACCGTCTTTTTGGCGACGTGTTTTCCCCATTTTGAAAAATGGGTTGCTATCTGAAGTAATAGCAAGCCATGATTTTGAAGTCCGGGGCCTGAAATGACTGCAAACCATTTAGGCATGTTTTGAAAAACATTTTGAACTATTGTTCGAACTTCATTTAAAGACCCGTGTCATTATTGAATGACATTTCTAGGACCGTAAATGTTATCGATGCCAGAAGACATGCCTTAAAAAAACTATTTTTGGTATTTTCTATTTTTCTGATTTTTATAGTTTTTGAAGATTTTATATGTCTATTTACATTTTAGTATAATATATGTACAAAGGATACTAATCAGTTTAAGAAGATGTTGACATGAGTACCACAATGAAAGTATCGTTCAGCTCGTTGTAGAAGTCAATAGTCAACATCTCTTAAACTTTCACCACCAAAGCTTTCGAGGCTCTTGAATACTCGTCTGAAGCTGTAGATGCCATGATATAATCTTAAACGGGATTTTACAACTCTTGTGACTTAAACCGAGAGATCGATTCCTTCCCGGGATTTTACTAAAGTCAACAAAAGAAACCAAAAGATGTAATATGCGAGTTAGACTTAGAGAGAGATCTTGGATAAGTGAACTTCATTTGCATTAAGTGTCAAGTCGCGACAAGTCAAGTTCTAATAGATCCGATCGTAATAAGTCAAGTCGTAAAGATTAACTCACAACATTAAATTACAATCAGACTAATCGAAATGACTTAAGTCACAACAATTCACCAAACACAAGTAGTTAACAAATCACTAGAATCTCACAACTGAGTTAATCGCTAGACACCACCAAATCGATGAGTTTTAGCCTCCTCAATGTGAAGCTTTGGTAGCTTCCCACCAAACCGACAATCATCTTCATGAGACCACTTCCCCAAGTAGTTGAAGTGATGCAAAAAGTCTCATCGTATGACGCTCAAAGACCCAAAGAAAATGATAGCACCAAAGTAACAGGGTGAACCATGGATCATCTCTGCGGTTATCAATCTCGGAATGTATGATGAAGCCCGATCACACGACCCTGTTGTGCGTCCCCAATGTACTCATTACTTTATGGTTTGGAGCATTTGTCTATTCGGGGGAATAAGATATCAACATCTTCATTTCACCAAATGCTTTCCAGTTAACTTAAACATACCAACTCAATCCATATTGTGGGCATGTATCTAACACAAGAAGAAAACGATGACACCAAAGTAACAGGTTGAAGCACTGACCATCTCTGCGGATATCAACTCCAGAGTAAGTGATTAAGCCCAGACATGTGAACCTGTTGTACGCCCCTGATGTACACTTATCTCTCCCCGGATGGTTGCGATCTCATCGGAATCAACATAACATTGTGTACATGAAGCATTAACCAGAAGCACTTTACCATAAACCATATTAGCTCGTATGAAGATGTCGATAAGCAATATCATCTCACGCACCAACTGTTCTTCTCATATTCTTCCCACTGAAAGCAGAAGTAATACCTACCACAAGTATCAGAAGACTGCATCCCCCACGTAGTTGGAATGATACACCAAACGCAACGAGTTAATACACTGATATTCTCTGAGGTTATTAAATTTGTCTTCCCGGCATAACTTCAATTAAGAAAAAGAATTAAGTTCATCACATGTACTCATTATGCATTTAGATGTATGTCTCCTTCCCCCTTGCTGGTTTTGATACCTCAAAATCAGCAACACATTATAGGCACATTTTCTTAAAATCCTGAGAAGAACAAAAATTTGCTTAAATGGATCTGGTGAGAATCAATTGCTATAAAAAGACTCTCTCTGACTATCTTTACCACCCCTTATGTAGGCTATTTGAAGTGACCACTGATGAAGTAAACCCAATATACCAAACTTGAAACTGAAGTAGAATACCCCGTTCTTGTGACTTAAGCTTGCACTAATGTGTGACTAAAAATGGTGTAGAGAGTTCGTACAACATCGAATCCCTAAGTACTCTATACTCTTCAACCAACCAACCATCGAGTATAAGACGTACATCACCTCTTGACTACCGACAACTACGAATGAGTTGTGACACTCCTTAAAGTGATAGTTATTTTGTGGTAATAAACATGAAGAATCACCAAAATAACTAGATATCCAAGTCTTCGTCATTGCAAAGATAAAAGCTCGAGCAAGGATCTCGAAGAATCTTCATCCAACCAACCTCGACTTCAAGGTAAATTAAGATCACGCCTTTGTAAAAGTCAACCTCAATCTCAAATAAGGGATACCAAATAAACTCCGTGATTTCTTGACATTCCATGTCCAAATTCTTAGCCGTTTTGACGTTATAATCGACATTTTCCATTATGTTCTTGTGGTTGATTTACAAAGTGCACATTTGGAGGAACAACAATCCGTGATGAGATAGAATAAAGAGATGGATCATTATTCATGTGTGCAACTTCACAATCATGATAGTCATCAGCAACACCTTGAGGAATAACTGGAGATTGGGTTACTTGAGTAATCTGAGTAATACTTCTTGATCAAGATGCACCAGTTGAGTCAGCAGGAACTGGAGCAAGAGCTTCAGGAACTAGATGATCAACATTCGTTGAAGCTTGGAAGTATTCATCAAACATAAATCCCAATCATCCTTAGTAAGTAGAACATTACGTGTTGGAGGAGAGTCGTATGGCCATTCTTCAAACATCATTCAACATGTAGTACATTCACACTTCTCCCCCTCAAAGATTACAAGCGAGGTTTGCCATTTTTTATTGAGCAAGTGAATAAGAATACAATCAATCATGTATTTTATTCACACTTCTCCCCCTCAAAAATTGCATACGAGGTTGCCATCTTTGATTGAGCATGTGAATAAGAATACACTCAATTATGTAGTTTATTCACCCTTCTCCCCCTCAAAAATTGCATACGAAGTTTGCCATTTTTGAATGAGCAAGTGAATACAAATTTGAGAAAAGATGAGTAGATTCACTTAATGACTGAACGAACATGGAGAAAGCATGAAGCATGTTGTTGAGAATGGTCAAAACAAGAAGATTTCTCTTCTTCTGAAGATAAGGCACATTGAATCATACACCTTTCTTTTCTTTGATAAATGGGGCCTGAAGTGTTGTCAACAGATGCCATAATGATGAAATTGAGAACCGAGGCTTGAACTGATTTGTTCAAACGTCATAATGTTGAAGAACGTGGCCTGAACTGATGTGAACAGACGTCATAGTCATTGAAGAACGAGGCCTGAACTGATGTATTCAGACATCATAGTCATTGAAGAACGAGGCCTGAACTGATGTATTCAGACGTCATATATCACATGCATCAAAGTTGAGCTTCTTTAACCCTTGATTGATGAGATATCACTCTTTTCGGCAGCCAAACTCTGAGTCTTTCCTTATTAGGATTGAACGATGGACCTGCACTTAAGTAAAGACTACCTGCATTGACATTTAGAGTTTGTTTGCAATCAGTGAAATCAACATCTATACCATTTGGGGCTCCACTTTCAACCTTGGTTTTGCAATCAGTGAACATCTTTCTCATAGGTATCCATCTAAGACCAACAATCTTAAAAATTCTACCCGTCAGTATCCACCTAAGGCAAGTTCTAGGAGTGTTAGGTTTCTCATGTAAAGTGGAAGTCTTGTTTAGAGAAGACCTTTGTCCTAAAATAATCTGCCTGCCAGGTTTCGAAGTATAACTCTTTGATTCTACGGGCTTGTTGTAGTTTCTAGTCTTAGATGGTAGAACCTTATCACAAGTATTCACTTCCTTCAGGAATGTTGTAGCGCAACTATCATGATTTTCCTTAAAAACATATTTTAGACAAGTTGAGCAAACAAGGTGTTTAGATTCAGAAAAAAATCTAGGATTCTGAGAGTGATTTGCTACAGGAATTGCTTTAATCAATGTGCAACTACTCTTGGACACTAGATAATTCCTATTTGTAAGTTGAGTGCTTACAGGTTTTGGTTTGCTGCAACAGGCCGAGTTCTGCAATAAGCTAGAACGCATCCTATGAGGTCGTGAACCTAAGATTCCATCCTTTTGAAGTAGAGCCCTTTTCCTAGCCTTTTCAAGATCATGGTTCTTGTACAAGTCATTTATATCATAAGAGATTTGAGTTTTAACGCTCGGTATTGACATTGTTTTCTAACTTATCCTAGAAGAGTCAGGTGTAGGTGTAGCTACTTGTTGAGCTTTAACAGACCTAAAGGCATTATTCTTAGGAAAATTATGTGAAGTGACTGGTTTTGTCAAAACTTGTTTCGCATCAACTTGGGTGGCAAAGCGAGTTTTTGAAAATTTTGGACGTTCAGATCTAACCGCATTCGGTTGTCTAATAACTTAATGGTTTCTACTTGATTGTAAAACTGGTTTCCCCAAGATTGATGGTTTTGCAAACTTAGTGTTCACACTATTTCTTGTTAGTTTTCCTACCTCATTTTTTTGTGCAGCAGTTTTAAAACCCTTTTCCAGAATTTGAGCTTGGAATTCATCATTTTAGACCATCAAAGATGTTGTTTGTTCTAAAGTCTTAGTACTAGTTTCTTTGATAGAGTCTCTTAGGTCTATGTGATGCCTTTTCAAAGTCTCATTTTCCTTAAGTAATCTAGCCACATAAAGTTCCAATTTGATGTTTCTTGATTTAATAACATTGATGTCATGTTTAGCTTTGACTATATTACTTTTCTCATTCAGGACAGAAATATGCTTTTTCAACTTGTTGATTGTCGAGTTTTTGTCTTCAAGCTGAGCTTTCGAAGTGTTAATTTCAAAAAATTCATGGAACTCAGGAAATTCTGGATTTTTACATGGTTGATTAGTTTGAAAACTTTCTTCCTTTTGTTGCATTGCGATTTCAAGTGAAATACAATGTTTTTCAAGTTGTAAAAATCTGTTAGAATGTTCATTAAAAACTTCTTTATCAACCATATCATTTGATTTAAACATCTCAGCCGTAAACAAAGAACTTGACTCATCATCATGTTCAGCATCCTGATCACTTTCTCCCCCTTTATGACTTATATTTGTTGAATTAGAAATGGTATCATCAGTCTTTTCCAACAACTTTGTGTCATAAGTAGGTTTAAATTGATCGGTATGCTGTCGTTCATGAGAAAGCACATTACGTTGATCAATGACATATACCTCAGCAGATGGTACTTGATCGAATAGTGTTGCAAATGCACATTCGAATCCCATCTTGAGTCCAGTTCCCTTTAAAAGTACCGCGAAGTGTGAACGAAGTTGTCGAAAACATTCTATGCATCTTACATTTGCATCTTGAAGCACTTGTTGTGGCTATTGCACTTCTCTCTCTTGTGAATTAGGGCACAAAGAATCCCAATTGGCACTAACATAATCAAACACGTTCACTTGTTGTGCATTGTTGGGAATCTTATGTTTAATCATTTTATACAATCTGCGTACCTCAGATTTTGCAGAGGCTGAAGTAGTAGGCATAATGTAAACATGCACGGGATTTTACAAGTCTATGATTTAAACCGAGAAATAGAATCTTTCGCGGGATTTTACAAAATCAAGACAAAACCGTGAAATGATAATTGATATGTATGACCGATTAGATGATGTGTTTTTTAGTTGCATTGGTTTGGATGAAATGAATTTAATTGAATCCAGATACACACCGTAGTTATTTCCAATAAACCCAAAAATATCCCACCCAAAATTAGTAGTCAATCACGGATTAGCGGAGCTCAATCAAAATTATGTTCCAAAAAAAACTTTGCCCGAAGAAATGTCACTCCACAAACCATTCGTATAAATAAAAAAATTGTTCCTTGTTAAACCCAAATCCCGTCAACCAAATCTAAATCGTCCAGTCCAACAAATTGTCCAGTCCAAGAAGTTTTGAATTAAACCCGAGTCCAATTAAAGGAAACAACAGGCCTGTGAAAGATCGGCCCAAGAACTACTAACACACCCTTACCCTTAAATTCAGATTATAAACCACAAACAATCCCACTTAACCAAACCCTAATCACACTTTACAACAAAAACATACGCAGTCACAACCTTTGGCAGCCACCAACAAAAAATCGTCCCTTTCCTTGTTACTTTAGTATGAAAATCCGAACAAAAAATCACACACGATTGTGATTTCTTTCTTTTGTTACCAAGGGAGCAGTTAGGATTCGTTTTAAACACAGGTAAATATGTATTGATGACACGTTTTTCTTAAATCCGAATGAGAGAAGGTATGAAACCTTTTGGTTTTGTGCTTTTTTTAAGATTCAAACATTAATAAGAAGCCAATCTTCTTAAATTGATCAATGATGAGTTGTGTCACAAACTTCAAATCTTTAAAGATTGGTGTGAAAGGTGAACGAATCTGAGATCTTAGTTATAACGTACTTGTTAGTGCTCTCTTTCATTTATCTTGACCGAAACAAATGAGAATGAAACCTATTCATTTAAATCAACCAACAAGAAGAGTGAAAGTTATTGTTTTGTTCTTTCTTAAATATGGTTCGAAATAGTTAAAGGAAGTTTATACTTCTCACAAGATCTGTTATGAAAGAAAATCTCTTAGAAGTTTTGTTAAAGAAAGACGAAACTTTGCTTGTTGAAGGAGATTAAGCTGAGATCTTGTAATTCTTATACGTTTATTGTTCTTCCTTTTACAGTTTTTGATTTCTTGTTTTGATTTGTAGCGACGTGGGTAAAACTTAATCAAAGATGGAGTGTTGTTGAATTTGTTGTTGTTATGATTAACTAAAAAAGAGGATTAAAAAAATTGGGCAGCATTTAAATCCTATTTGTATAATAATTAGTATTCAGGAACCAACTCGTTATCAACAGACATGTGAGACCAATTCGCTATTGAAAAAAAACTGGTAACTCGCTATTGAGAAAAGTTGGCAACTCGCTATTGTCCAAACAGACAAATGTGTCACTTTCACCCGTTTTTGTTTTTACTCCCCTTTTTGGCACAAAGAACTCGCTATCAAGAACATTCTTTAAAAAAAACTTACGAATTGACAAATATACGAATAATAATCTTATGTACTACACAAACCAAGCACAACCTAATCATGACAGTACATAAGAATTACAAATTAACCCACAATCAAAGTCACACAAAGGTATTTTCAATGAATACCGTTCGAACCAAACTAAAAGCCACAAAAATCACACTAAAATTCGAGTATTCCAAGCCCCAAAGATGAAACCTTGGCTCTTGATACCAATTGTAGAATACTAAAATCAAGGCATGTATGATTAATGTGTTTATGATTCGAATTAAGAGAATGAAAGCTAAAGAGAGGAAGTGAGTTGGGTGATTTCTAGAGAGAGAAAGAGAAGAGAAAAAATGGAATATTAGATTAAGAATGAAAAGCACCAACCCTCTCCACATGTGGAGAGGGGTATTTATAGTTTCTTACAAAACGCCCTCCTGCGGGCTGTGGATCAGGTGTACAGTGGGTAAAGACCCGTCCTTCTTCCACGGTGTTACTAAAACTAATACTAACTTCTTAATAAACTAATATATATATTTAACTAACTACGAGCTAACTTAAATGTTATTACATCAATTAGGTGACCAAGTCTTCTATAGGAATAATTGTATTCCTAACATGTCTTAAGAAGGTCTTCTAATGAGGTGAAGAAAGGAATGTTGTTTTCCTTTGGAGAGCTTGGTGAAGAAGGTGGTGCTTTTCGATAATCGGTTGGAGATGAGGAGTTGATAGGAGGTGATGAATTGTTGGATAGAGAGTTGATAAAGCAACATGGTTTCACACTTATACGTGCAGTTTTTCTTGTTTTTGAGTATGGAGGGATGTTGGAAGTTGGCAGAGAGAATTTGGTTTGTTGTATGTGATGTTCAAAGGTGTTGGTAATGTTTTCTAAGGTGTTGCTTTCTTTGACTAGATCATCATGGTTTTGAGATGATTGTGTCCTTTTGGAAGGCATGGTTTTTGAGATTTTGGAATGAGAAGGATGATGGTGATGCATCTTATGACCTTATTTATAGATAGAAATCATGCATTCTAATGATTGCTGAAAACCACAAAAGAGTCCAAAATCTAATAATTAGATATGAATTGAATGCAAGTAATCATGAGAACTTAACTACTAAGACTTAAACTCAGTAAATATTGAGTAAAAATTAGAAAATATAAGAGAACTAGAGTAGATTTTGTCAAATGATTGACTAAACTGCCTTCTGTGCAACTTGATCCCACGTATCCTTCCCAAAATGGATCTGGCTTGCGTAAATGCGGGGATCCGGGTATCTGATGCACACAGACTGCAGTTTTTGCGTAGAAAACCTATTTGGACTAGTGTGTGCCTATATGTAAACTATGTGGAGTTGCGGTTATCTCGACTCTAGAGGATATATATATATATATATATATATATATATATATATATATATATATATATATATATAACCAAATAAATTACGAGAACTGCGAGAACCAATCTTAACCCTCCATAATTTGATCAATGGATAAAAATGGGTGTGACATAACTGTAATTAAATTAAAAACTAATTATAATTATTTTAAAGGTGGAAGGGCACTAATGTAATTTTGTTTACTAACTTTACAGAAACTGCTCCAAAAAATTAGGACCGTCTCTAAAATTAATTTATTAAATTAAAATGCAGTTGTACATAAGCAAAGCATTGAAAAAACTTTGACTTATCTGTCAACTTTTCCACTATCACCCCAAAAAACCGTTGTACTGCGCTCTCCAAGTGTGCTTGTTCCCCCCTTATTCCATATGATTGCATAGTTCAAAAGAAATTAGGGTTGCCGCCCCTCAATCTTATAACCAATTCCATCATAAAAAAATTCGCTATTGTTGCCATCACCAAATTGAGGTTTGCAGACTGGATCAAATTAAATATGATATTCGTTCTAACGTAGCCGGCATGCCCAATCCACACCCTCACATTAATTGATATGTTGCAGCGACACCCTAAACCTTCGATCTATGAAATCAATACCCCAAACCAATTTTTTTTTAACTAGTGGCGGTTTGCATATTCGTCGCTGGTGGTTGTAGTGTTCGTGATGTCTCTGGTGGGTAGGTTTAATTTATTTTTTATTTTTTATTTATTTTTATGTCAAACGAGTTTAACAGTTTTGATTAATCAAATAGTCAATGGAGGTACACATGAATTTAATCTATGTGTTCTAGCGTATAAAAAGAGTAAAGCTCATAGCCTCATATTATAGACTAGATTTGTGGTGTTCAGGTTTTGACTGTGTTGATATGTTCTTCAGTTCTTGTTGTTGTTGTTGGTTTATTTTTTACTCATATTTTAGTTTGTTCTTCTTTGGTATTTCAATCTATATAAAGGGTTGTGGTCTATAATCTTGTTTCTTACCATTTTTGTTTCAAAAAATATATCTAAGTAAGTGCTCTATGATGAAAATGATAGGACGAAGAATGTACATGTGCACTGCATTTTTATATTTTGATGTATTTAAATGTTGTGAATATGTGTTAATCAAATAATGCACAAGTGTTTACATCATGAACATTAGAATTTGAAACAAGTGCGCATGTGTTTACGTTATCAAAACGAGGATTTGACAACGAATGCACATGTGTTTATGTCATGAACATGCATGTTTGAAACGAATGCACATGCATTTACTTGTTGTTCTTCATTCTTACAGAGAGGTTAGTGAACATGGTTTTGCACACATGCAACTCATTGCAACATTGTGTCACAACTCACCATTTCAGGTTATTTCCCAAACTTTGGGAAAACACTATTCATCAAACACTATTCATCAAAACACTATTCATCATTTTAATATTCATCATATTTGGTGTCAGTTTGACATTTCGAGAAGCATTCAGAAATTTTACTATTCATTGAACACTATTCATTGCCGGAAAATTTTTCACTATTCACTTGCATTACTCATTTCATCGTAAATTTAGTTTACGGGTATTAAAATTCGCGTAACCGTATGGGTTTAGGTGCGAATTCATTTCATTATCAGTAAGGACATTGCATACGGACTAGAGACAGTCTGCATATCATCATAACAACATTTTCATGTTATACCACTCTTAGAATTTTCAAATTTATATATTTGATACATTTAACGTTTTCCTTATAATTATTTATAAATAAACGTTAACACCTGGTTTATAAACACGACGAATATATCTAAATATTCCCACAATGGTCCCGGCATATTTTTATATCCATTTTATCATCATAAAAGTTATAATATTCATTTACCCAGTATTTTGGAAATTTATTTTATTTATAACGTAAGTTTATAAATATTACGACGGTTTTCGTGAAAACTAAACAATAATCACCCGAACACTCAGTACTTGTACCCAACATATTTTTAACATTTTTATGACTTTATTAAGTCCCGATTAACTTTGTTAAAATTTATTTCTCGCAAACCCGGTACTCAATGATAACTAAAAACTAACTACGATTACCTAAATTTAACACCTAAAAACCTATACTTATACTACAAATCATCCACTAACTATCCTAAATAAATCAAAGTCCATATTATGGCTTATGAACCCTTTGAAAATCAGCCATGAACCCCCCCCCCCCCCCCTTGACCTCATGCATTTATGTGTCCATATAATACAATATAACTATCCTAAATATCTACCAAAAACCTCAAAAACATACACATACAAATTTCCAAGAATCATAAGCTCACTTTTCTCATCTCTTCCCCAAAACCCACGACCCAAACCCAATATCCATGATCAAGTGATTATTTTCCAAGAGTTAAAGCATAAAAGTTGTTCATTTTATCATCCTAATCAAGAATCTTACAACAAAATCACAAGTAACACAAGGCTTCTCATCATCTAATCACCCATTATTTCAAAGTGAGTTATCAACTTTATTTTCATGATTTCATCTAATTAACACTTGTATCTTATGGTTTTCATGCTTAATTTCATGTACAAGTTAGCTATACCACATTATTTTTGTTAACTTTTTGAACATACAAACCCTAGATTTTGATTTAGGTGTTCCTTTGTTAAATTAACATGATTACTAGTGATTAGGAACCCATGACACCCTAAGAAGGTGTATGGTAGGATTAGTATAGCTTTGTGGTGTTTGCAAGAGATTTGGTTGAAGTAGAAACTAGTTTTGAACATGAAAAATGGATTTGCAACAAGTATATAAACCTACTGTCCCATTTTTGTAAATCCAGGAAAATCAGTAAACATAAAGGTAACTTTGGCAAAAATTTTAGAAAATACTTTCAAAAACAAATCCGTAGGCGAAAGAACGGATTAAAAAGAGTTTATAACGAAGAAGTTATAATTTTTGCAAGTTTATTGACGAAAACTATATTTTCTGAAAATACATGCTGTTGGACGATTTTTGTCGGACAAAAAGAGGCTTTAGACGTAACCCGGAGGAGTCTAACTTTCCAAAATAAATTACTACATACTAAGACGTAACCGTGGATATAAAGAACAAGTAAAACGGACTTATAACGACAAAGATATTCACGTTTCAATATCGGCAAAACTCATATTGTTTTGACAGCTTTTAGACCAAAAATAATATTAACACTACGTAGTAACTCTAGATTTCTAGAAATAATACCAAGTACCCAAATTCATAACTAATGAAGTATTAGCGATTACAAGTATATTTTTATCACTACAAGGCATTATATCAAGGATTTCAAACCGAGGATTTCAACACTAACATGATACATACGATATATATATATATATATATATATATATATATATATATATATATATATATATATATATATATATATATATATATATATATACATTTCAACTAGTTTTATTTTTCTAGTTGCCTTATTTTCCTAAGTCTTGGAAAATGTATATTTTTTATAACAACAAGTATTTTTCCAAAGAGTAGAGTGGTATAGGAAACATGTGCATGGACATTCATAACATGTTGGATCGAAACACTCTGACCAAACTACTTTATAGCTTGTAAGGATTTAACAATATTGAGTAAACTCAACACTATTAATATTGAAACACTGTTTGACCTTGCAAAGTATGCGGAATCTACTAACACAAAGCTTAAGAAGAACTTTTATATTAACCAAACTTTGAACCTGCTTTGTTACACAGATTCACTAACAATCCCTAACTATTTAACTTTGAACGACTTCTAAACGTATCTAACTTGTAAAACTTATATCGACCAATACCTCTTAAGGCTCTTTATATAGATAACCTTAAGTCGGTTTACAACATATAATCCTTGAACAACAAGTAATTATCCCTAACTAATTCTAGAATATTCATCTAATATTACACATTAATCCTTATCTAATATTGCATGCCAGTCCTTGTTTCCTTCGAAGTACTTTAAGCATTCTTCAATATCAGCAGTACTTTGACTTTATTCTTCAGCAGCACTTTGACTTTATTCTTCATGCAGCAGTACTTTGACATCCAGAAGTACTTTGATATTTCATATCCCAACATAACATCATTTTATGATCTAAAGTAGATCGTTCATCATTCATATTAGGTTGCGGCTAGTGTGCGCGCCTTGTTTTTCAGCTCATTACATGTTCATGGTACCATCATATCAGGTGAGTTTACATAGCCCCGTTTTCAATACAATATTTTGATTTCAAATCCCACGGGGGAATACATTGCATCAATCCTTTTAGTACGAGCCCAAGTACCAAAACATATGTACATTGCTTAAGTTGCCTTACCAACCTGTTAAAGTCCCCTATTTATTATCATGAACCGTTAATTTGCCGGTAAGCGAGAGTGAGTGGATAGATCTATCGAGGGTGACGCCTCCGTCCGTGGTAGTTATTACCAACAGTAAGCGGATGCATTTCATTTTGACATTTTGGGAGTGTTCTGGTAAAACATTCGAAGGGGCATATAATTTCATCAGTCATAGCTTCGGGGTCATGAGCTTAAGGTCTATTGTACTATTTTACTTGATTTTTATCTTGCACTTATACTTGTGGTGGCCGTACAACATTACATTTTATAAACCTATGGAATTCACCAACATCCGTGTTAAAAGTTTCATACTATTCTCATCACTTCCAGGTGTGTTAACTCCCGTGAGAGGTGAATCATTGAAAATTATGATTTTTAGCAAATCATCAGCTATCAACGGATTTGATATGTCTTTACCATTAGCCGTTTGCTATGGACTAGCCAACTCTTGATCACTTGGATGTATGGTGAGTTGAAAACCTAGTTTTTGGTAAACTATCAACCATCAACGGATTTGATTATCACATCAGAGCCGTACCCTCATGATGAGTCAAACTCTTTCTTGTTTGTTAAACATGGTGAGTTGATTACCATTTGTTGTGTAGTATAAATACTAACACCATGTGTTTCTTTTCAAATCCTTTTTCCTTTTTATTTAAACATCAAAAACATTTATTTTTATTTTAAAGAACTTATACTGGCTTATATCAGCAAGAAGTACTTTGATAAAGTACTATTTGTTTTTGCAGCACTTTGAAAAATACTTTAATTTTACAAAACAAATCATACCAGTATTATGCAATATTAATCTTCAGACTTAACCCATCTGATAAATAGCTTGATAACATCCAAAGCTACTTCAGATTCCTCTTCAAGTTCCATTCCATGATCCAGCATTCTGAGCATTATTTCTCTGATCAATGGATATCTCCTCTCAGCCAACATGTGAATCATGGTACCATCTTCCATCTCTAGTGTATGAACTCCTGATGACTCAAAGAATCTCCATCTTGTTATTTCCCAATTCTCTTGATCATTCCAGAGAGGATCAACACTTGTTTCTTCAGTATCCCAGATGGTAAATAAGTCTCCAAGTAAAACTAATCCCACTTCTGAAGCTTCATTCTCTGAATACTAAGTTTACACTTGCACATATAAGTCATAAAGATCTTCCCTTGAAATACAGTGCAACAAATCCCATAACATATAGAATGTTGTGAAGCTTTCATCTTCTCTATGGATCATAAAATAATTTCCCTCTTTAGATTCAACCACAGAAAATGAGATTATCTTGGACTTCTTTCCAGAATCATCAATCTTTTTGTTCTCAAAGTCAACAACTCTAAAATAATTTCTGAGTTCATCAATTGTATCTTCATGAACTAACTTCAGCCTTTTTGTCAGTTGATCATCTTCAGCTAATTTCTTCCTTTTCAATCTCCTTTGCTCAGCTTCTTCCTTTCTGACATCTTCTAATTTCTTCTTTCTATCAACTTCCATGGGTACAAAACTTTCTATCTCTCTTCTGATATCTTCTTGTACTTTGTCCCATAAAGCTTTTATTTCTGGATACCTTTGTTTATGTAAATTCTTGTATCCCTTCTTTCTTAAAAATTGTATCATCCAATTCCTTTCCTGAGCTTTGGTCATTGGCTTCTTTGTAATTGGCCTGCTAACTTCTTCCAAATACTCAGCATCATATTCAGCTTGTTGCTTTTTAGCAAGCTCTAAATCTTCTGCAATCTCTAATTCTCTAATCTGAGCAATAGAAAATTTCTTCTTCTTCTTCTTAGTATCTTTCTGAACCATTATACCTTTCCCTTTATCTTTTGGATCTAGTTTCTCTGATTCAGAAGTACTTTCATCATCTTTTTGTGCAGGCTCAGATATATGTATTCCTCCAGTAGGTCTTCTTAAGTTCATCATAACCTGAGCAATTGTTGCATCATCACTAGCAGTATGCACTCTTTCTTCTTCTTGTTGTATAAAAGTGGAAGGACCAGCTTCATCTTCATGATACTTTGTAGAAGGACCAGCAATATCTTGTTCATCAGTACCTTGCACAACAGTATTTTCAACAAAAGTACTTTGAGCATTATTTCCTTCTAAATCAATTTGCTCTATATCCCCACTTTTTACATTCTCATGCTCAACTTCAAGATCAATTTGCTCTGTCTCACCACTTTTTCTTTCAGTACTGATTTGAGCTACATTTGCATCTTGATCTTTCTTGTTATCTGAAAATTGAACCATATCATCAAATCTATCCATATCATCAAATCTATCCAAATTATCATCCTGATTCTTCCCATAGATGATGATTTCCTATGCTTCCTCTTAGACTTAGACGTTTTCTGTTTAGATTGTAACTTCTGAGACTGCTTCTTTTCTTTCACAAAAAGCCTAAAATTCTGAACAAGAGGCCAGACAAATTTCTTCAATCTTCTGAACTTCTTTCTTAACCTTTTGATTTCTGCAGCTTGAGAAGTAACAGTTGTCTTCAGCTTCTCCAATTCCTTAGCCAAATTAGAAGTACTCTTAGTACCTTGAATTCCCTCATCTTCTCCAGGTGTTTGAAACCCACCTGTGGAAGTATAATCATTGGGATTAGGAACTTGTGAATCCTCTGAAGCAGTACCTTGTGGATCAGTACTTTGTGGAGAAGTACCTTGAGGATCAGTACTTTGTGGAGAAGTACCTTGAGCAGAAACAGATTTATCCAAAGAAGCTGTAACTGAGAGAGTTTTTTCACCTGAAACAACATGCTGAAGAGAAACAATAGGTGGTGTGGGAGTATGTACGGAAGCAGAATGCTCAGCAGAATCAGATGGAGCAGCATTATCAGAATGTGCAGAACCACTATTGTCTTCTTCATTCCTAACAGCTTGAGCTACCTCTAACATATAAGCATTAAGAGGTGTATTCCTACCCGAAAAATTAACTCCCTTATGAGACATAAAAGTGAAAACTTTAGATGGCATCCTAATGGTAGGTACATAATCCTGAGGTTTGGGTACACCATCTAGTGGATTTTCTAAAAGCAATTGAACAAACCTAGGATACATTAGAAAAGGTTTGCCAGCCTTAATATGAGTAAGCATACCCTCAAGAATCATATATGAAAAGTTAAAAGGTTGATTGGTAATTAGGCCAACAAAAGCAGAAGCTATAGAATGACTGAATTGATCCCAAGCAGTACTCTTTGGACTTAAACAATGTAGCAAAACATGAATAAGAAATTTCCAATGAGGACTAACCATAGCCTTCTGAAAAGTAAGCTTAGTCAAAGAACCTTCATACCCAATATCTCTGAGTGTATTCCAAACTTCTTGTTTCCCAAATAAAACAGAGCCTCTTTCATCATCAAATAGCAAAACCTCCCTAATTGAAGCTTCTGTAACACGTGTAGCTCTCCCAGCAACTGTAGCAGTAATAATATCTTCTCCATCTTCAACATGTGACCGAGCTGTATCCCAAAAAGCTTGAATCCATGGTCCAATAATCTCCGGGTTGACAAGAATGGAGTAACAGATGTTGGTACCATTGAGAAAATCAATAATTCCATGAAAATCAAGGTTTGCTTGGGTTTTCTCAAGGTTTGCAATCGTGTTGTGTTTGGTGTTGGTTCGTCGATTAGCCATGATGATTAGGGTTAGAATACAGAGAGTGATGATCGATTTGAAAGTAGGTATGAGTTTATATGGACGAGTAAGGTGAATAAAAGGAAAAGATATGAAGGTTATATACGGATAAAATTACAAAAAATCACGGTGAATTAATGACTTTACCGTTATTTTTGGAAGTAAATATCCCATATCTTTAGAAAGGTTGTTAGCCACAAATCTGACCGTTGGAACAGTATCTGACACGTCAGCGAACCCCTTTTAATAACACTAAGCAGTACTTTCCATAAAGAATGGAGAAGTACTTTCCATCAGAAACTTTAAACCAAAGTACTTTCTTACTAAAAATCTCGAAGATTGACCATTTGACCAAAAGATCTTAAAAAGTCAACACGCATTAAAGAGAATCACCATATTAAATTCCAAAACAACCAGGGTAAGTGAACTTCAATACACTTCATTAAATACCCATTAACCTTCACCTTGCTTATAAAAGCAACTTCACCAAATACTTTTAGAAACACCAAATCTTCTCTAAACACAAACAAGTAAGCAGAATGAGTGACATACCCATTGTGAACATCTCTTCAAACTTAGAAGGTACCACAGACTCAGAGATAAGGTACTACTCTGATTCTGAGTTTGAAGATCCAGGATGGACAGACTATTTTCCTCCTCATGTGCAATGGATGGGACACCAAGAAGCTTCATCAACAATGAGTGCAGCCAACTCTACCAAAACTGATGCAGGCAGTACTACCATCAAAAAGCCCAAAAAGAGAGTTGGTTCTGGTTCAACTTTGGCTAAAGAGCTTCCACATGTATTGACTCAGGCCCTAGAAACAGCTATCCAGAATATGAAGTGGCCTGATCCAAGAAAAGAAAGACCCCCCAAACAGGTTCTTGGTCTGGCCTGCCCAAGAAAACAGACTTCTTTTGATGACAAGAGAAGGACTACTCAAAAGGGAAAGCAAAGCTATGAGGACAAGGGTAAAAGGCCTATGGAGTAGGTTGTGGAGCTTGGTAGTAGGTTGATGTAGTCTTGTGTTTGTGTTGTCTTTGTTGTGTCTGTGTCTGTAACTTGAAAACAAGAATGGTGATGTACTCTGACTGGTAGTTTTAAGAACTTGAATGAATAAAATCCTTTCTTTTGAATGATACATGTAGCCTCCCCTCAAAGAATGACTAACTAATAACTACTTATGCCTCCCCTCAAAAATAGCTTACATATTAATCATGCCAATACTCACAACTAAGAAAGTAAATCTTGAAACATCAAAGCCCTTAGTGAGTAGATCTGCTACATTATCATCAGTATGAACTTTAACCACATTGATAAGCCTTTGTTCATAGCAATCTCTTATGAAGTGATGTCTAATCTGAATGTGCTTGGTCTTGGAATGATAGACTGGATTCTTAACAATACAGATGGTACTCTCATTATCAATGTTGATAGGAGTATTCTTGAAATTGAACCCATAATCCAAAAGCTGATTCTGCAACCAAAGTACTTGTGCACAACAACTTGCAGCAGCTACATACTCTGCTTCTGTGGAAGAAGTTGCTGCAATTGTTTGCTTCTTACATTGCCATGACACTAATCTGCTTCCAAGGTACTGGCATCCTCCAGTTGTGGACCTTCTGTCATAGTTATCTCCAGCATAATCACTATCTGAAAAGGCATGGAGATGGAAAGGTGAATCTCTAGGATACCATAATCCTAGCTTAGGTTGTTGCCTAAGATACCTGAAAATCCTCTTGACAGCATTCAAATGAGATACTTTTGGATTAACCTGATGTCTTGCACATAAGCTCACAACAAAAGTAGTATCAGGTCTTGATGCAGTTAAATACATGAGACATCCAATCATAGACCTGTATAATGTGACATCAACATCTTCTCCATCTTCATCTTTTCCCAAAGGTTTGTTAGTATCCACTGGTGTAGATGTAGGCCTAACAGTTGTAAAAGTGAATCTCTTAAGAATATCTGCAACATACTTATCTTGACAAATATAAATCCCACTGCTTGACTGTTGTACTTGAAGGCCTAAGAAGAATGTTAATTCTCCCATGGAACTCATCTGAAATTCTTTCTGCATAAGATCTTCAAATTCCTTCACCATAGATTGCTTGGTAGCACCAAAAATAATATCATCTACATATACTTGAACAAGCATAATATCCTTCTTGTCTCTCTTAATAAACAAAGTTTTGTCAATAGCTCCTCTTCTATAACCATGTTGCAATAGAAAGTTGGAAAGCCTTTCATACCAAGCTCTTGGAGCTTGATGAAGACCATAAGGAGCTTTTATTACCTTGTAAACTTTGTTTGGGTGTGCAGGATCTTCAAAACCAGGAGGCTGTTTGACATAAACTTCTTCTGTGATTTTGCCATATAGAAAAGCACTTTTAACATCCATCTGATATACAGGGAATCCCATATAAGATGCAAAAGCCAAAAATAGCCTAATGGCTTCAAGTCTTGCCACAGGAGCAAAAACTTCATCATAGTCAACTCCTTCTTCCTGTCTATATCCTTGAGCCACTAACCTTGCCTTGTTCTTAATCACATTTCCTCTTTCATCTCTTTTTACTCTGAAAACCCATTTAGTTCCAATAAGTTTCTTTCCATCAGGGAGATCACATAATACCCAAACTTCTTGAAGTTTAAACTGTAGAAGTTCTTCTTGCATAGCTTCCACCCAGCTTTCCTTGGCTAATGCTTGTTTGATAGTTTTGGGCTCTTCCTGAGATAGAAAACAAGCAAATAAACACAACTTCTGATCCTTGTGATTCACCCTGTTTTGCTTGTAGATAAAACTAAGTAAAGAAGTATATATGTTGTTGAGACATATTCTTAGCCTTAGTCCTTGTGAGCACCCCTGATGATGAGGGTCCAATAATATTGGTAGCAGGATGAGTTTTATGAATTCTGAGAGTTGGAGTTGGTGGAACTTCAAGATTATCTTCCAAATTAGTTATGTCTGGATCTTCATTAGAATCTGAGAAAATGCATTCTTGATCCAATTCATCATCAGTATCTTCTAAAGTAATTGTGTTTGGATCAGCAGTATCTTCTAAGTCAGGCATATTAGGATCATGAACATCATCAGTATTTATCCAATTTGAAGTATTCAATGGCTGAAAAGTACTTTCAAAAGGGTTGACAGTACTTTGGGGTAAAGTACTGGCTGTTTCTTTTGCCTTCTTCTTTTCTGCTTCATAAGCTCTCCTTTGTTCATCATCATACAACTTAGCCATTGTTTCTTGAAAAAGCATCCTAGAGAGCTCATCTTGAATGGCTTGATCTTCTGTAGATACTGGTATTTGTGGTGGAACAGTACTTTGAGAGTCAACAGTACTGTGAGACTGAGACGTATCTTTCTTGGCAATATCTTTTGGCTCATCTTCAGATCTTAAATTAACATCATGAACAATGTACTGTGCTTCTTCTTCAGTGGGAGCAACTTGATTTTCTTCCCTTACAGGTACATAATTCATTGATGAAGACATTAAATCAAGATCAAACATCCAATCAGGACCTTTACCTTTAGAATTCTCTTGTTCTTCCAAAAAATCAACATGAAGACATTCTTGAACCTTCTTGGTAGCCCTATTGTACACTCTGAATCCTTTGCTATTTGTACAATATCCCAATAAATATCCTTCATCTGACTTCCCATCAAATTTGCCCAAATTATCAGCAGTATTTAAGATGGTTAGGGGACATCCAAAAGGTTTCATAAACTTGATGCTTGGCTTCTTTCCCATGAGTAACTCATAAGGTGTCTTCATTTGAGGTTTAGTCACTGATACTCTATTCAATATATAGCAAGCAGCACTTACAACTTCAGCCCAGAATGGGACAGGTAGTTGAGAGTCTGCAAGCATAGTCCTTGCTGCTTCAATAAGAGTTCTATTCTTTCTTTCTGCAACTCCATTTTGTTGACGAGTTCTAGCAATACTGAACTCTCTTTTAATTCCTTTCTTGGCACAAAATTCATCCATAAGCTGATTCTTGAACTCAGTCCCATTATCACATCTAATGCCTCTAACCTTGAGTCTTAACTGATTTTCTAATGCTATAATTAGGTCATGAATAGCATCAAAAGTTTCATCTTTAAAACATAAGAAAAAGACCCAGCTAAATCTACTGCAGTCATCTGTTACAACCAAACAGTACTTCTTCTTGTTCAGACTGACAACTGAAACAGGTCCAAACAAGTCCATGTGCAGCAATTCCAAAGGCTCTCTAATAGTCTTCTCATCAATCTTCTTACAAGAGGCCTTGTGCTGTTTACCCTTCTTACAAGCAAGACATGTGTGATCATTCTTGAATGTCTTAGAAGGTAAACCTCTAACTAAATTTCCTCTGACCAGCTTATTGATATTTTTGAAATTAACATGTCCCAGTCTTCTGTGCCATTGATGTGCTTCCTCCATAGATGCTCTTGCAATCAAACATGTTGCTTTTTCAGCAGAATTTACATTCTTCAAATCTATGCTATACACATCATTAGTTCTTGGTGCTCTCAGTAACACCAAATTTCTATCTTCTAACTTGAAATCAGGAGAAAGTATAAGACATTCTGTGTCAAAGAATAACACAGGGTACTTCTTATCACAAATCTGAGAGACTGACAAAAGATTGAATTTTAGCTCCTTCACATATCTAACATCTTCAAAATCAATGTTTCCTGCTTTGATTGTTCCTTTGCCAGTAATTCTTCCTCCATCAGGATCATTCCCAAATGCAACTTTTCCTCCATAATAAGCTTTAAAATCTGACAAGAGTTCCTTTTCTCCTGTCATACTGCCAGAGCAACCACTATCTACAATAAGATGATCTTTAAGCTCCTCCTCTGGGTTGCCCTGCATTTACATGAAAAGGTTAGTTATTTTTAGGAACCCAAACCATTACTGACTTGTGTTCCCCTTGTGGAGTGACATACTCAAAGTTTTTGAGTATGTAATCACCACTGTCTTTGAAAGCATGATCAAGAATTAAGGTTTTTGTTTCCAAAACTGTTGATTTTTCAAGATCACTTGTCCCCTTTTCACCCTTAACTTCTGAAGGTACTGGTTTTTCCCCAGCAGTACTTTCTTTCTTAACCCATTTAGTTGTAACTTTAGGAGTTGGGTTCTGTGTCCTAGCATCTTTTCTTGTGTTGTAAGTCTTTCTAGGGTTGTAATGATTGTACCTCCTAGGTCTTACACTTGAGTGTTTGCTAGAAACATTAGGGAACTTTCTATCAGTACTTTGTGAAGGTACTGATGGTTTGGAGTATGGCCTTTTCTGATGAGGGTACCTATAGTTTTTTGAGAAGTTACTATGGTTAACCCTATTTGTGTAATTCCAAACTGGTTTGTTATCTCTTGGCTTATTCTCCCTATAACTTGGTTGTGCAGTTCTGGTCTTTGGATATTTACTTAAATAGTCTGAATGATAATCACAATCTTTAATCAAATGATGAGGATTGTAACACACATAGCAGACCTTTGGACCAATATCCCCAAATCCTCTTCCATAATTGTTTCTAAAATTAGCAGTATTTTGAAAGAGTTTTCTTTGAGGTACTGCTGAGTGATCAGCAGTACTTCGAAAAGAGTTTGAAAGTACTGCTTGTTTTGAAAACTTGGTCTCTTCTACCTTAGGAGCTTCAACAGATCTTTCTAAAGTTTCAGATTTAAGCTTTTTCCTAAACTCCAGATTATCTACACCATAACAATCAACATCTTTTCTAGGTGGTTGAAAACTACCTGGGGGATGTGGAACTGCATTATAACCTTTTTCTTTCTGAAATACAGGAGGTGTTGGACTAGGGGATTCCTCATCACTAGAAGTGTTTTCATCTAGACTTATGAATTCTTCATCACTAGTGGAGGTATCAATAGTAAGATTTAGTTCCTTGCTCTTAAATGGAATACCTTCATTACTATCATAACCTAGGCCTGTCTTAATATTAGATGTTCTTTGCTTTTCAACAAACTGAACATGTGACACACCTGCCTCATTCCATACAGCAAGTTTTTCTAACAACTTATCCCTTTCAGCAGTAACTTTTTCTAGTTCAGACACCTTGCAACCTAGTTTCCATTCATTTAACTTAACTAGGTAATCCTGTTGTTTATAAGTTTCAAGCCATGCTACTTCATTGTTTTCATGTGTAAGAATTTTGGCTTCCATTGACTCTAAAGTTAGTTGATAACCAGTTATCTCAACCCTAGCTTTTTGAAATTTATCTCTTTCAGCTACATACTCAGTAAGTAACTTTTGATACATATCATTACACTTAGAGCATACCTCAGAGTTAGTGGATGTACTTGGTGAAGCAGCTACCATTGCAAGCTGAACAGGTGCTTCTTCAAACTCCATGCTCCAATCAAAACTTCCTAACTCATCTCTTGACTCCAAAGCAGCATATCCAGGCTCTTCATCAAATGCTGTGCTCCAATCTTCCAATACAACCATTGAATAGGTTACAGGTTCATCATCAAACTCATTGGACCAATCAATCTCTGACAGATTCTCTTGAGCAACCAAAGCTTTTGGTTTTGGTTCAGTAATTGGAATCTCTTTTCTTTCAGGCTTGGGTGGTTCAATCATCTTATTTGCTTGATACTTTGCAAACTTACACTCTCTTGCAAAGTGACCAGTCCTTTGACAGTTGAAACACTCAATCTTGGACTTGTCAAATGTTATTCCTTGTTTAGCTCTGAAGTTGATGCCTTTTCTTGTCTTGTTCACATACTTCTTGATCCTTGCAGTGAGCATAGCAACTTGCCATATAATATCGATTTCTTCCAAGGCATCATCATCTATTTGCAATACATCTTCTTGATAGGTGACTGGCATAGATGCTTGTTGAGCAAAGAATGAACATAGAACATCATCTGAGGTGGGGGTAACTAATTGTGATGAATTGGTGGTGACCATTGTTGTGCATGGAACCTATGTTTCGGTTACAGTACTTTGAGCAGGGTAAGCAGTACCTTTGTTGGAAGTACTGCTTCTCTTTTCAGAAGAGACAAAAGCAATATTCTGTTGTGTGCTTGAACCTGTAGTACCATTCATCTCATGCTCATACACCTTCGGATTGTTGTAAAGATCATCAAAGTCCATAGTATCCAGCCCTGATTGTCCTCTGATCATAGTAGCAACTACATGCCATGCTGATGGCAAACTTCTTAGAAACTTTAAATTAGCATCTTCAACTGATGCCTCAGCATCATATAGTTCTAGCATACTCAAAAGATGTTGAAATCTTTCATAAGCAAAATCAAGACCTTCTCTTTCACCAACAGTGAAAGTTTCAAATTGTTGCTTCAGCAAATTCCTATGCATCTTTTTGGAAGCATCATTACCTCCAAACTTCTTCTTTATTGCAGCCCATAATTGTTTGGCATCTTTGGCATCATGAAACTTTAATAGGTGACCATCAGGAATAGCAGAAAGCAGTATGTTGAGAGCTTTGTCTTGATTTCTTTTGGTAGCAGCAGGTACAGTAGGTTTTGGTGGTGTTGGTTGTCCAAGTACCTCAACTGGTTCATCAATTTGCATGTTACCATTGACAATCACATCCCACAAAGCATGGTCAGTGATGGCAATGTACTGCCTCATCTTCATGGCCCATAGGTTGTATTCTCCCTTCTTAACAATAGGGATTCTAACAGCAGTGATTGAGGGAGCAGGTGCAGTATCTGTCGACATCTTGAAGGGTTTGTAGTGAGATCGGTTTAAAGGTTTTAAAGATTTGTCTTCTTAATCAGAGTTTCCAACACAAGCTCTGATACCACTTGTTGGATCGAAACACTCTGACCAAACTACTTTATAGCTTGTAAGGATTTAACAATATTGAGTAAACTCAACACTATTAATATTGAAACACTGTTTGACCTTGTAAAGTATGCGGAATCTACTAACACAAAGCTTAAGAAGAACTTTTATATTAACCAAACTTTAAACCTGCTTTGTTACACAGATTCACTAACAATCCCTAACTATTTAACTTTGAACGACTTCTAAACGTATCTAACTTGTAAAACTTATATCGACCAATACCTCTTAAGGCTCTTTATATAGATAACCTTAAGTCGGTTTACAACATATAATCCTTGAACAACAAGTAATTATCCCTAACTAATTCTAGAATATTCATCTAATATTACACATTAATCCTTATCTAATATTGCATGTCAGTCCTTGTTTCCTTCGAAGTACTTTAAGCATTCTTCAATATCAGCAGTACTTTGACTTTATTCTTCAGCAGCACTTTGACTTTATTCTTCATGCAGCAGTACTTTGACATCCAGAAGTACTTTGATATTTCATATCCCAACATAACATCATTTTATGATCTAAAGTAGATCGTTCATCATTCATATTAGGTTGCGGCTAGTGTGCGCGCCTTGTTTTTCAGCTCATTACATGTTCATGGTACCATCATATCAGGTGAGTTTACATAGCCCCGTTTTCAATACAATATTTTGATTTCAAATCCCACGGGGGAATACATTGCATCAATCCTTTTAGTACGAGCCCAAGTACCAAAACATATGTACATTGCTTAAGTTGCCTTACCAACCTGTTAAAGTCCCCTATTTATTATCATGAACCGTTAATTTGCCAGTAAGCGAGAGTGAGTGGATAGATCTATCGAGGGTGACGCCTCCGTCCGTGGTAGTTATTACCAACAGTAAGCGGATGCATTTCATTTTGACATTTTGGGAGTGTTCTGGTAAAACATTCGGGAGGGGCATATAATTTCATCAGTCATAGCTTCGGGGTCATGAGCTTAAGGTCTATTGTACTATTTTACTTGATTTTTATCTTGCACTTATACTTGTGGTGGCCGTACAACATTACATTTTATAAACCTATGGAATTCACCAACATCCGTGTTGACGTTTTAGCAATGTATTTCAGGTTATTAAGGTAGCTCATGTGACATGCATTTGGACCTTCATGGAGTCGCGGTGTCGACACGTCTCACTCTTATTTCATGCACTTATGTAAACGTTTGATCTAGTATGACTTGTTTTTCATAAGCTAGTAACACCTTTTGGGGACCTCACTTTGTAAACTCTGGATTATTTCAATGATCAAATGAAGTATTTTCCAAATGACACTTTAGGTCGTTCAATGTAACTGTAACTGTGATGCTATGACAAACACCCCCAGGTATTCCATTCCGCTGCAAGTCAGGTAAATTGGGGGTGTGACACATTGAAGATTAAAATGATAAAAGATGTTGGAGCACGTATGCATATACTTATTGTTTCTTCGTTCTTACAGAGAGGTTAGTGCACACATGCATACCAACAAAAGCAAATGCTTTCAACATCACTTGTATGACATGAAGAGGATGAACATGGTGAATGCATATATGCGTACCTAAAAATATAGTAATATATGATTTTGAAATAAATTATATATTCCCATATGATCATGCATGTGACTGCAAGGTGTAAGTTAATTACGAATGGACTGATATTCGAACTATTTTTAGTGACCCTTTCTATCTTCAGCTCCTTGTAAAAAAAATGAGTTTGTTGTTTTGCTTTATATGCTTTGCTTTTGACCATTTCTTATGAAGCTGTGATATAAAGCTTTATGTGCTTTGCTTTTGACCATTGCTTTTGATATCCGTAATCCTTAATAATCTTTCTTATGCATATCCTTTATGTACCCTTTATTTTTTACTCATTTTATATAGGATTTTGTATTTTGGTTTCCATTCCCTAGCATTGTAGATAGTTATACACTTATGGGAATGATAAAGTTACATAAAGTGTTAAAGTTCATTTTTTATATCTAGTTTGGGTTTTATAAGTTACAATCCTTTAGGTTTTAAATCGTTACTCCCTCCGTCCCAAAATATAAGTCCATTTTGACATTTTCAAAGTCTTTCTATTCCAACTTTGACCTTAATTATTTTTTGTCGTGTTATATAATATTTTAGGCAAAATATATAAATGGACTTGTGTTTTAAATGCATTTGCATTGGTATATTTTTCATCAAGTATTATATAACATGAAAAAAAAAATAATTAAGGTCAAAGTTGAAATGAATAGACTTTGAAAAATCAGAAATGGACTTATATTTTGGGATGGAGGTAGTATTAAATTGATGAAATTGGTGTGCATATGTGTTATTGAGAGTGCACATGTGTTTTCATAATTTTTGGTGAATTTGATGCCTTTTATGCATATTTGTTTTTACAGTTTCTGAGTTTAAATGTATTGAAAGTGCATATATGTTTTTATTTATTATATAAGAATGTTTTTGTTTAATTCTGATATAAGGGTGCACTTATGTTTTGTGTTTTAAGGTTGTACTAATTTATCAAAATGGTCTCTTGTAAACAAGTCAGAAATACATTGTGCATATGTGTTATTTTAGATGTTATAATTAAATACTTTGTTTATTAATTGGTTATTGATACAGGTGCGAGTATGATGAGTGATGTTAAGAGTGCACATGTGTTTTATACATACTATCTAGTGAGAATATAGATATGATAAAGAAGTAAAGAGTAAAGACACAAGTGTATGAAGTTGCGAGAAGATTAGTAGACACGACTATACATCAACGAAACTTTCATTTATTCTTTACTTTTAGAATTTTATATTTGAATTGTATGTGACATGATTTTTAATTTTGTGTGTATATTTTTGTTTTGAAATGTATATGTACAAGTAAAATATCACGGAGTAATTTTGTCATTCAATGCACTTGTGTAAATAGTTTTGGCCAAAACACATTAGAGGTAAATTTACATTATATAAAAGTATATGTTTGTCATTCAAAGCAATTGAACAATAAATTATATGTAAATTTACCTTATATAAAAAAACACGTATGCATTTTACATTTTAAAACCATGCATGCTGGAAAAATAATTATTAAAAAAAAAGTTTCCTAATATTTAGGACATAGAAAAACGTGTTTTATTAAAAAAATTCAAAAAAATAAAAAATGTAATTTTACTATAATACCCCTTTTGAATTAAATAATAAAAAGAAATATTCAAAAAAATCTGATTGGTTGATGCTGCTTCTTGCAGTTCTCGCAATTTATTTGGTTCTTAAAAGCTTAAAATCTGATTGGTTGATGCTGCTTCTCGCAATTTATTTACTATAATACCCTTTTGAATTAAATAATAAAAAGAAATATAGAAAAACGTATGGGTTCACCAAAATCACTAGTAACCTTTGATACTTCCTATCTTTCTCCTTAGAGTTCCCCCCCTTTGTTGCTTTCTTAGCTCTAACTCGTAGGTCACTTTATATAGGCTTTCTTGACCTAGTTAACTTCTGTCTTTGTAATCAATAACTTCTGTCTTTGTAACTGATAAGATAAGTGTGTCGTACTTCATAGAAAGTACGCCGTACTTCGTGTAAATTCAAACTCTTTTACCCGCCAAGCAAGTACATCGCACACGGTCCTAAAACCGACGTACTTGGGTCTGTTATAATGTATTTTCATTTCAAGTCCTTCCTTTTACTATCGTTGTTTCTTTATCGTCCTTTTAAGTAATGTTTTTAGTTTCTTCTCTCGATCAACCCTGCAACCAGATTAATACCAAATCTTCCACATATACATATAATTCTTTATGATATAATAGATATATAATATATATATTCGAAGGGATAAATATGTATAATTAGAGCGTTATCAAATCCCCCATACTTAACTATTGCTTGCCCTCAAGCAATCCTTAAAAATATTTTTGTTTTCAAACCATCAAAGAATCACAAGCCAGGATAACGCTACTAAGCGTCTCATGAAAGTGGAAAGCTTAATTCACTCACACTTATATATAACGGGTATAAAAAATCACGCTCAATTGCTCAGACATGTTAAATAAATTACCATAGGCTTGTACAAAAAACTAAACTCCACCGACATTGCGTAAGCACCAAGTAAATTCATCAAAAGAGGGCTTTTATTCGGGTTATAACAATATTTAGTAAAATTGTGTAAAAATAAAAATATAAGTTGAGAGTCCATTTTTCTTGCTATATCGACCTCGAATTGGTACAAGTTTCACCAACACTTTATTCATTTCATTCATACATATTTTCTTTCTTTTTTCTTTTGTTTTCTTGGGAAATTAGATGGTCTTCCCCCATACTTATGATAGACAAGGTACTTCGATTAAATTAGAAGTTTGCAACCTTCATTCTTCGTTCAAAATAACATAATCCACACTTTATTCATTCTCTTTTCCTTTTCTTTGGACTTCCAACTGGGTTCCAAGGTTTAATGCTAAAGGTGTATATTCTTTTCTTTTTCTGGATTTAAGAAACGAATAGAATGGCTCAGAGTGTTGTTCTAGTGGAATTTAGCACTAAAGATAAATGCTATAAAAGGTTTATTTGGGGATTAGCCAATCGATATGATTGCTAATATATATTTATTTGGAATGGCTATTTGGTGTAATTCCTATTTTTGCCTCTATATCATATAAATTACTTATACCACACAAAATGTGATCTCACTATGGTCTCGTAAAGATTTAAAGCACAAGTTCTAGAATAAATAAAACATCGTCACGCTCATAATCAAAGAAACAAGCAAAATAAGGGCATAAGGCTGAAAATTCCTCACTTTTAGTGGTAATGGTTATGAATATGCAGTACGTTATCAATTCCGAGTCGAATTAGCTTAATGATTTAAAATGATTTATTTTTCAACTTTTTTATAGTAAGTACGGCGTACCACGTTACAAAACCGTCGCACTTAGGTTTTTGTTTTTTTTTTTTTTTTTTTTTTTATCATTCCAATTTATCTCAACCTCCCACCCCCATACTTATTATGAACATTGCCCTCAATGTGACAGAATATAAATAAAATAGAGAAATGGGAATGAGAACTTTACTATATGACGAATTCAGCAAAATTGTACGAAGCATATGGAGTCTTCGTACTTTAATTCGTACCCTGCATATTTACACCAAAACAAAACAAAACAAAACATGCAATAATATAAACAAAAAATCAGATTATTTATTATGGTAGATAATATGCAAATTATTTGCATATAATTAATTTTATATATATATATATATATATATATATATATATATATATATATATATATATATATATATATATATATATATATATATATATATAGTTATTGTTCATTGTTTTTGTTCTTCCCTCCGGTACCATATTGTTTTTTCCAGTTTCCCATCATAAATGTTTAAAAATAATGCCAACAGAGGCATTAGTTACAGACCATCAAAATAAATTGTTTGAAATTGTTTTTAAAATATCAACAACCATATGTCTGGTTGGAATCCACAAAGTACGCCGCACACAGTCAAAGGTGCAGCGGTGTTTCTGTTGTTGCTGCTACTTGTTCATCATGATGTTGCTGCTATAGTGCTACCATTCATACAAGGGCTCAACTTCCAACACCTCTGGAAGGTCCCTCACCTTCCCAGACTCATTATCTCTCAGGTAAGCAAAACTCCTCATGGCCACATTCCCTGGCCTCACATGTCTGCTAAACAATGTCATTTCACCTTCATTCATCAGCCCTAGACCCTTTGCTATCCTGGTCACCAAATGACCACCACATATTCTTGTACCACCGGCTGCAACAGCCCCCTTCCCCAGATATTGGGCCATTAACCAAACCAAATTCACATGACAAATATATTGGTGCTTGTCAAACATGTACAATATCCACAGATCATCATTAAGCACATATTGCTCATAGTGATTCCTATGGAAGATTGATTTCACTAAAATTTTGTGAATTACCTGCAGCATAGGGTTCTTGATCTTCCAGACTCTTTTCTTTCCAAACACTTTCACACTCTCACCACTTATTTCCTCCCAATACTTATCACCATCAAAAAATTTCTTTTCCTCTCTCCCTTTGCAATTAACTTCTTGAAATTCTCACTACCAACCTCTTCTTCAGTATAAACTCCAAACAATCTACCAAGCTCCATTAATGTAACTGTGTGTTCAGTTCCTCCAAGTCTAAACTTCATGATTCCCTTAGTAAACAATTCTTCATCAGCTATCTAGCTCCTTCTTGACCTTAATAGTGCTAAAGAACTCCAAGCACCATTCTTTGTAAACATTTTCCTTAATTTCCACAGCTTTCTTCCACATGAAGGAATCTACAATCTCTTCACTGAAAACCATCCTAACCAAGAGTATATCCATCAATATTTTATCACAGCCTAGATTCCTCATGACCCTCCAGTTAATTATCCTAGGAATATCTATTTCTCTTTCCATCAATCTCATCAATCTCACATTGTACACTAGCTTTTCAGCTCTAGAAGCTCCTCTCCATCTTAGATTAGGATGATCATCAGGTTCCCTTGCATTAACCGCTCTCACAATAGCTCCCCTAGTCCTGTTTGCAACAACCTACAACAAAAATAATCCACAAAAACAAGTTTATCAGTTGTTAGTGCAACAAAATATGATCAATTCTCTCTCTATATCAAATTTGCAAACTTTCTGTTTGATTTTCAGACAAAAAATGCAGCGTACTTGCGAACAAGTGCGTCGTACTATCTAGTTTAAAATAAGCAAGTACGGCGGTTCAGATCTGAAAACTGGCGCACATCTAGTTCAGAGCGCGAAATATTTGATTTTAGTGTGTCATGCCAACAAAACTATATCTTAAACTTATCCCCTCACTTTCTTCCTACTAGAATCAATCAACTCTTCAATAAGCAGTTCTAGCACTTAGTTATACTTAGTTTTAATCAATCATTGCATTTTTCTCTCATATGTTTTAATATTCCAATTCTTTCTATCTTAATCTCTCTCATATCAAAGAATCATCCTCAGTTTCCTCTTATATCGCAAAATAGTGATCAAGGCAAACCCTAACCCTAATTCCGATTTAATCTTTACGCCAAATTTTAATCAGTTAAATAAAACATCTTCAAAGTCCTTATATCTAATACTCTTAATACAATCATCCAAAATGAAACATTTAAAGCATAATACGAAATTTTAAAATCCTAAAGAAATAAAATGAAATGAAATTGTGAGAAATTTAAACAAAAGATGATAAACATACCGAAGATATGACTAATGTGGATTGCATTATTTTTGTTTTCTTCAAAGGTTTGGAAAAGTTTGACAGCGGTAAGATAGTGTGTGTAATATTTTGTGAATGTGAAAGATTTTTCAGTTATATATAGTCCCGCTCAGAAGTGCGGCGTACTTAACCCCAAGTACGGCGTACTTGCTAAAATTTTCCCACAGTTACTAATTTCAACTAACATGCATACGTAAAAACGTACAATCCACATATAATCAAACTTCATTATATTCATTCATTCATCAAAACAATCCTTAACTTTACAGGATTACAATGTTTTGGTACGTTTTATTAAAATCATGAAAAATAACATACAAAGAAAACAAAATGAAATAAAACAAACATAGGAACTCATGTTGCCACAACTATCCATCATCCATTGATTCAAGCTCTGAAATAACCAGGTGACATGATGTCACTCAGTTTGTATTCTCCTGACATTTTTCTTTCAGTTTTCTTAGTTTCATACCCTCTTTCAAATGCATTTCCAAACGGGTCAACAATCTTCACATTGACATGCCATTTCCTATCACCTTTAACTTTCGTGTTTCCTCTAGAATAGTTAGGTGTCTAGTCATTATGGTTTAAAGAAATAGGTAATGCTCCAAGAAATCCTACTAACTTCCTCCAAACACATACATCACAAAATGGATTCAAGTAATCTTGCTCACCAAGAGCACGATCTAAAGCATCTTCACACTCCATATAGCTAGGATAAAATGGTCCATAAAAAGGATTCCCATGCTCATCTCTTTTTGGATAATACTCCTCTTCATCCTCATCACTTTCACTTTCTTCTTCCTTCTTTTTAATAGGAACAATCCTGAAATGTCCCCCAAAGATACTTATTCTATCATTACTCATATCAATGATAGTCTCAAGAGTATATATGAAACTCCTACCAACTACCAATGGCACATCTTTATCAATAGGTACATCAAAGAGCATAAAATTGGCAAGAATGGTATTAGTACCAATTTGGCAAAGAACATTGAGCAAATGTCCCATTGTTTCAGCTTTTGAGTGGTCTAGTAACTTAACCTTATCAACCTTAGGACTTTCTTTTCCTCTCTCCAAAAGTTCATAAATTCGGTATGGCATCATGTTTATGTTGGATCCTGTGTCTACTAGAGCAGTGTAAGTTAGCTTCCCTTCCAAACGAATAGGTAGTATAAAACAACCAGGATCTCCTCCTTCCTTCAAAACTTTATGCTCCTTAACCACTACTTTGCCCAATTCATGTTCTTCTTCATTAGTTATCTCCCCATCAAGCTTGAGTCTATCAATAAGCACACTATCAAGCAACATTTTGTATTTCTCCAAGTTTTTCAAGGTTTCAATTATAGGTCTTTTTTCATTGAGCTTTCTAACACATCTTTTTCAAACTCTTCTCTAGTCAATTCTTCTTGAGTTTTTGCACGGTTCACCATCAATGATGGCCCTTCATCATCATAGGTCATTTTGTAAGTTTTTTGAGGTTTGTTTTTGTTTCTAGAACTTTTTCCCATGTTGCACACATAGTTTTGGAAATCAGTGGGGTTTGGGAATATTGGTAGAAGTTCTTCAACTGAGAAATTTGCTAGCAAAGCATCTAGCTCTTGATACGTGGGAATCGTACCAGGCTTTACCTCTCGAGGGATCTCGAGAAGCTTACAACCCCCACCAGGCAGTGTACCTGATCGTTGTAGTATAGTATAGTGACAAGTACCACGGGATTGATCGTTCAACTCAGGAATAGTGTCGCTAGGATTAGAAAGCCTAAAAACTAGGTCTAGAGGTGAGGGATGATTCTTTTTGTATTTTTATATTTTTATAAATGCAAATAAAATCTCGGGTTTTGGAAGAGTGGGCGGAATTAGTTGCTAGCCAACTAACCCAATAACTAAAGATGCAATCAAAATAAAATAACAACAATGAAAATAAAGCTAATTAAACTAATGTGATGTAAACAATGATACGGAAAGTTGTGTTTACTTAGATTTCATTACTCCCTAGATATCTTTTACAGGTTGATAATTTGTTACAATTGCATGGATGACGGGTCGTATTCCTTAATACTAGTCGTAGGGCCATGTACAATATTCCCTAACTCTATAGGATCCTACTTCACTCCTATGTCGAGCCGTTAGAAGCTCCTAACATGAGATCATTAGAATTCTCCTACGCATTAAATACAACCAAAAATCATAGTACACCACTGATCATATTTCTTAAGACGTTCAAGCATGTTACCAATGGAAGTCTGCCAGTTTTCTTAAGCCCAACATCGAATACCATCATCCATAACAACTATAAACAAACAATTAACCCATAATTAACATCTAGGTTTCACTACATCTAATCAAATACAAAAGAGATCTAGCCAAGCATGTTAAATTGGAGACAAGTGTAAGATATATTCAAGCAACACATAGACATATTGATTGAATTGAAAGAGTACTTATCTCAATTGAACATGAAAGGTTTCAAAGGGTAAAAACCCTTGAAAAAGCTGTGAAAATCGGACTAGGTTTTTCTCCAAAGTTACACCCTAAAAGTTATCTACTTATGAATGAAAATTGCAAAACTATATATAGATTTTACAGGGTGACGACGTCAAGAAGGAAATTCTGACGCCGTCAACTCGCCGCCTATAATGAAATCGGATTGCCTAGATCCACTTTTGACGCCGTCATGTGTAATTTTGTTCTGGGCCGTCACTAACATTTGGACCATGAAGGCCTATGGTGACGCCGTCATGTCCCTAGTACAAAACTCTCTGGACCGTCACGGACTTTATCCACCTCCACCTCTTGTATTACTCTTGACGCCGTCACTTGGAAACTCTTGACGCCGTCAGGTACTGTTCCCAGCAAGGAAAATTAAGACTTTGCCGTTTTCTTCACTTTTATGCTCCAAAAATGTCCAAAATGCTTCCTTTTCCAGATTTCACTCCAAAAGTACCAAAAATGACAAAAGGAACGATTTAGGGCAATATTTGATCAAATAAATTTAAATACGGGCTTAAATGACCCCCTAAAAATGGTTCAATTTTCGCCTCATCAGCTCTTCATCCTCAGAATCATACATAGGTGGTTCGGGCTGAAGGGTTATCATACCAAGTTGTAAGTTCACAATGGCTTAGCTTGCCTCAGAAAATCCCTACCAAGTATCACAGTAGGTTCAACATCATCTTCCTCTGGATTCACGTAGAATTCTATCACATAAATTTCTCCTTTTAAATTCACTAACAACTTCCTATCAAGCTTTTTGTCCCCATTGTCTAACTTAGTATATTTCCAATTCTTCTCAATTACCAACTCTTGGGAAACAAAAATTTTAGCACATTCCAAATCAATTACCACATCAAAAGTATTTGCACCTTCCACATAACAAGGTTTCATGTATCTTTCCCATGTTCCTTCTTCATTTTCCATCGTAAAGAAAGTATAGGCATTAACCTCTTTTTGTTTTCAACTATCAGTTGTGTCCCAAGTGCTCTCTCCATCCCAGTTTCCTTCACTCTCCCCTTGGTCCTTTTCAGTAAGAGAATTTCCTTTCTCAAGACAAATTCGTCCAATACTTGAGTTTGGGTCCATTTCTAACATTTGACAACATAACATCAATTCAAACATTAATATGTTAGTACAAACAAAACTCAATGATATTTTGCATTCTAATAACATCAGTAAACATTTAGAGATCAAAATACGGATTGGTTTGGTCATAACAAACAAGATATTAGTCCTCTGTGAAATTTTTATGTTAAAAGTGCGACGTACTTGGGAACAAGTGCGGCGTACTTCTCTTGTGTTCTTATTTTTATTTAGAAAATTCCCAGGAAAGACCGACGTACTTGTAAACAAGTGCGGCGTACTTCCCTTGTTTTCAGTTTCAAGTTCCTTATTATTTTTATTATACCTCAGAATCTCATTCAAACTCATAGTCCATATAATTATTATGTAGAAATAATTAAAAACAAGAAAATGTCTAATTAACCAAATAAGCAAATATTTTTGTATTTTCGATGAATCATAACATATAAACAAATGCATCAATCCAAATACTAAAAGTACATAAAATGCAATTCTCATGTTCTCAGCCTTGAACTTAAGAATTAAAAAGTTTTTGTGTTTGTTTGTTTTTGTCTCGGAAAACATTATGATTTTTTCCAGAAAGTACGGCGGTTTTGACAATAAAACCGGCGCAGTTTGAAATTTTCCAGAGCCGCACAGACTTGAAAGTGCGGCGTACACTTAGTCTCAGAAAATAAATTTTTGATCAGTTTGCCAGAAAACTGTATGGCTATGATTGTAAAAAGTCTCAAAAACACTTATCTAACTCGATTTTGTCAATACCAATCCCGGGCAGCGACGCCAAAAACTTTGATGTGTTTCAAAAGCTTTAAATTTATAATACCAATTTCACCAATTCCTTAATACATAAAACACATAGGTAAAGTATAACCCCCATTTATAGTAAAGGTTTTAGGTAAGACCAGGTCGTCCCAAGAGATTGTAGAAAAGCCAAGTTAGCAATTGTTTCAAAGTATAGTCTCAAGATTGTCACTAATCAAAAGACTAGCAATATGGTTATTTAATTTTTTTTTTATCAATATGATTAAAGGCTATGTTTATTTAGGCTGAGAAACATGGAAGCAGTGTTGCAAAAATCGGCCGATTAATCGGCGATTAATCGGTAATCGGCCCAGGACCTTGGAGAGAATTCCACGGAAATCGGCCGAGTTAAGAAAATCGGCCGATTAGTCGGTAAAAATCGCTAATCGGCCCCTGACCGCCTTAGTACCGATTCACGATTTTTGCAACATTGCATGGAAGTAAACATGTAAATGACAAGCAAGCAATCATGAACAAGATTTATGAGCAAGAGATGACTGGTGATCACTCTTACAAATAACTATCCAACATATCAAGAATCCCTTTCGATCTATAATTCTTAATATATCAAATGCATTAAGTTTGGTTCATAACAGAAGTATACTTAAGCCAATTTTCTTATCAAGTTCGTTATACATGAGATAAAACATTAAACAAGATTATGATTGGGTTGATAAATGTTTTGTCGGCCAATTTCTACAAGGTAAACACCAAGTTGCCATAGACAAACACCTTAAAATAATAGCAAAGTAGTAGACCCTTTCGACCTACTTCTACTACAGAGATACATCAAACACTCAACAATGATCCAATCATCTTCTTATCAATTAAACTTAAGCATAGTATCAATAGCAAGCATACATGTAAATGTAAACAACCATATAACTACATCACCCAAATAAACATAAAAACGACTACTCCATTATCTCAGTAACAAGATCCATATCATTCAACATAGATTTCATAAACTTCATAATATAAAATATAGAATTGTACCAAAGTGATTACAACGAATGAATAACTAGTTTCCAAAGAGAAAACTTGACTCAACTCCTTCTCCTAGCCTCTGTCACAGTACTTAGATCACGAGCACAACTTTGATATGGTGAACTTGGTATGAGTTCACCAAAATCACTAGTAACCTTTGATACTTCCTATCTTTCTCCTTAGAGTTCCCCCCTTTGTTGCTTTCTTTGCTCTGACTCGTAGGTCACTTTATATAGACTTTCTTGACCTAGTTAAACTCCAGAAGTGGTTAAATGAGGCCAAATGATCGGCCTCTCAAAATGCAATCAATAACTTCTGTCTTTGTAACTGATAAGATAAGTGCGCCGTACTTCATAGAAAGTACGCCGTACTTCGTGTAGATTCAAACTCTTTTACCCGCCAAGCAAGTACGTCACACACGGTCCTAAAACAGGCATACTTGGGTCTGTTGTAATGTATTTTCATTTCAAGTCCTTCCTTTTACTATCATTGTTTCTTTATCGTCCTTTTAAGTAATGTTTTTAGTTTCTTCTCTCGATCAATCCTGCAACCAGATTAATATCAAATCTTCAACAAATACATAGTATTCTTTATGATATAATAGATATATAATATATATTCGAAGGGATAAATATGTATAATTAGAGCGTTATTAGTCCTATATATTTTACTTGTTTTATATTATTATATGTGAGAATTGATACTTAATCATTTACTTTTGTAATTCTCAGTTATAAATAAGCATTTGGTGAAAGTTAGTGATTTTGGATGAAATATGGAGCTAAATGATCGAGATAGAAAAAGTCTACTGAACTGAAGAAGATACGCTGCATCATTCTAGACAGATATGTCGTATGACTATACTTAGATGATTTCGAAGACCATTGCTTGACTTTGAAGAATGTGCCGCATGTAATTATCCCACGCATCGCTTATGAAACCTTGGTCAATGAAGAAGAATCAACTTGTTCGACTCCAGATACGCCGCATTACATTCATTACATATAGCGCATCACTCTCAAGACTTCACCAATGATAATCCAGGATACTGAAGGATATGTGCCGCATAAAGATCCAAGTTACGCTGCATCTGAAGACGGTGTACGAATATTCCAGAATATAATAATCTTGGACCTCACGTGAAGTTAAGTCAATGCGTCGAATCGAACCCTCTGACAGAAAGTATAAATACCCCAAGAGACAGCCGAATTTTGTGTGCAAAAGAGAACCAAAAGTTACAGAAACCCTAAGGAGAAGAATAGAAACGAAGACGCAACACAAGACACACGCAATTGCAGATCTCAAGAGCAGTAAAAAGGTCCTGCTTGTGTTTTAATTCTACTAAGTAGTTTTGTTTTATTGTAATAGTACACTTTAATCCATCAGGATTGATGGGCTTGTGACCGCCATATTACTCCTCTTAAAATTGCTTTCTCATCGACTAAAGTTTATTTGGTTCTTGTTATATGTGCTTTGATAACCTCTGTGTCTAGCTGTGGCTTGCTTGGGCTGTCATACCCCTCCCACGATTACTTCACTAGCATTATAAGTTAGTATAAGCCCTTAAAAAAGATTAAATAATATAGACATAAGTAATCATTAAGAGTTTAATCGCTTATAATTAAGATACCAGCGAGAGAGAAGAGTTTACGAAACTCATCATATAAAACTAGCAATAAAACAAGTGACAAGCTACTTAATCATTCGTCAGGCCTCTTATCTGTATCTGTTATCTATATGTGCACGTGTTAGCCATTCGTTGTATTCTGTTTCATTAGTTTCATTATTTTATTAATCAACTCAAATCGTGCTAGAGACTGAACCCCCTCGCGTTAGATTAGGTTATAAAACTAACTTAGGAATTAAAATACTGATAGACATTCTAGGTGTTAACGTTCCACTCTTAGTGATCGACACGCTACATTGATCGGGTACACTGCTCGTTAGTGTGTGTTATAGGACAAGTCAGCTAAATATAAATTTAAAACTTGATAAATAATAATCCTATTCTACAACGATATACGCACACATCAAGTTTTTGGCACCGTTGCAAGGGAGTGAATTGTTTAATATCTGTTTATCTGTTAGTATTTTAATTAGGTTTTTAACTTATTTAGTTTTGATTTTTAGTTTTTTAACCGCTAACTTTGTTTTGTATTAGTATAATTGAATTCATTGTATTTTTCTGCATAATTAGTGTATATTAGTTTGTTTATGTTCTGTAATTGTATTTTTAGTTTTCTTATTTTTTTCTGCATAGTTTACTGTCTGTTGTATTTTGCTGATCTAAACGATACGGCGTATCTGTTTTTACAGATACAGCGTATTGCGTTTTAATTTTTTATATAGCATAATTATTTAATAATTCAAATTTATTTAAATAATTATTTAATAATTAAATAATTATTTAATTATTTAATATTGAGTTTTAATTATTTAATAAGAAAGACGAAGAAGAAAAAAAAACATGGAATTATGGAATTATGTTAAAACATTAAATTTTAAGTTAATACATGTCGACCAAAAAAGATACAAAACAAGTTGACAACTCACCTCTCCCTCTTTTCATCACTATTCCCAATATTTCAAAAACCTTGAAATCTTTTTTCTCAATCAAAACCCTAAAACCCCATCTCACAAAAATGTCAGCAGATCCCAACTCCCCTTTCGAACCCGGTTCCGACATCGAAATAAGCAGCAACGACAACGGTTTCCGGGGCGCATGGTACGCAGGAACCGTAATCAAACCAAAATCCAACCGAAACAAACAATCCATCCTAGTACAATACAAAACCTTAATGTCCGATGAAGCTGGTACTAAACCACTTCGCGAAACAATTGACATTATTCAAGCAAGACCAATCCCTCCACGTGAGTCTCGTGATAGGGAGTTTAAGTTTAGTGAAGAAGTTGATGCTTATTATAATGATGGCTGGTGGGAAGGTGTTGTTACCGCTGTTTTGCCCGGGGACCGCTATTCCGTGTTTTTTCGTGCTACCAGGGAGCAGTTGGAGTTTGGGAGGAGTGAGTTGAGGTTGCATAGGGAGTGGGTTTATGGTAATTGGGTTCCGCCTCTTGAGGATGAGGTATTATCTTTCTTTCTTTTTTTTCGGTTTTTCGTTAGCAGTCACATAGCTAATTAGTACTTTTGTGAAAGAAAATAAAATGAATATGTTGCTTGGTAAGTTACATTCTAATTTGTTGCAATTAATATTTAAGGGTTATGATTTTTGACGGAATTCCCGCGTGGTATCGCATCACATTTCTTGGAGATGCAAAGTTCAACAGTCGATATAGGCTTATAAGTTGTGCAAACTGGTTTTTATGATGTCATTGTGCTTAATCTGTAACATTCAATCTTTGACTTTGACCTTTCATTTGATACAACTATTAGCTAATAAGGCAAAAGGTAGTGGCTTGAATTGTTTACGCTCAATGAAAAAGTTTTGACAAGTTTTATGAATAGAGGTGAGAACTAGAAATTGTTTGTGAAATAACTTGTCGGAAATAGGTTAAATAAGCTAATTTGGTGATGCGTGAATCCTTTCTGGAAACATCTTAATAAGTTTTACAACGCATTTTTTTTCATAGGGTAATTGTGCTTAATATGTGATATTCATTTCTGGGCCCTGACACTTTGTTTACATTATGCGTTCGTTTAAATTGAGAAACTGATTTAAAGAAACCAATGAAATTCCGAAAGGGGGTGGTATTTTTTTTGTCAAAGCACCCTGCATACTTTTTTACATTGCTAAAGTCAAGTTAGTCTTGTTTGTAGGTCCCGAATAAGATAAAAGAGAAACCAGTGTCTAAAGATCAGGGTACTTTGTGCTATTAATGAATAGTATACATACATCAATGAATGAGTAACGCTTTTATTTAAAACACTATTGGTAGGTAAAATCTGGTATTAAATAGATTTCCTCATTTGATTTAAGGTGAAGTCAGTTAAAGATCAATAAGGTGTTGAATTTGCACTCTCTACCTTGCAAAAGATTACTTTTATATTTATTAAGCCTCATTATCAAATTCATAACCCTTTGCTCTCGACTCAATCATGTAAAATTTTAGATAATTATGTTAATTTGTACATTATTTATTTGGAAGACAAAATTTGACCTTGGATGATGATAATCTGCGTCTGCATTAATGCATGTTTATCAAGTGAAGGATTCCTCATTAACATGATCTAACTGAGAGATGAACTACTTATGGTTTAAACAAAAGTTATATAATAGACTTCAAAGTTAAAGCTACCATCCGTTTACTTTTAAGATTTTTTTTTTTTTTTTTTTCAGCTTTTCTTCTTTTCACTCAAGCTAGATTTCGGCTTAAGTATGGTCTATCATTTGACCCATTTGGGATTAAACTCAACCAGATGGACCTATTAGTAAATAAATGGTTAGTAATCACTAGTTCACTACCACAAGTTGCTGTCCTATGGGTACAAAATCTCTAGCTTCTGTTCATTTCTTGACTATCCTGAACCGGTATACCAACTTCTCAAACAGCTTCGAAGAGTTGTATTGATTAAATAACATAACTAGTAAACACAGCTGTATAAAAATTTCAATGTTTTCACATATCGTATGTTTAAGTAATCTATAAATACCTGTATTATCTACATTTCAATGGACCATTTAAGTCTTCATTTATTCTCATTTTAGACTATTTAATTAGGCCAGTCGAACCTATATGTCTTCTTAACAGTTTTTGCAAACCTAAAGTAGCATGCTAGCCCCAATAACCTCCAGTATCATTGCACACCTACACACCCAGAATGCTCGAATGCTTGTCTTTTCTGTATACATGTGGGACGAGTGGCTATATAATTTTATAGCACGTTGATTGTTTATGCAGCTACAAGTAGTGGCTCTTTTTAGATATTGACATTGGGATAATGTATCTTTGTTAAATTTCTTGCTATTTTATTCCTTTATGTAATGTTATTGTCACGACAACTATTGATATGTTTAATCCTTTTGTGCCATCTTTACTTATGTTTCTTACATAAACTCATACATCTATAGTTGCTTACACCCACATGCTATTTATATGTATCCAAGTAGGACCCATTTTTATGAATGAGTCGGGCTATGAGTAATTATAAAAAATCTAAGCTGAAAAGACCAGGTAAATAGTTACTCAAAGTGTAGTTAATTAGTTATAATGAATGAAACCTCTTAAATCATTTTATTCTAGTTATTAGAGACAATATAAATATATAATATTTAATCACATTTGACTTTGTAATTATAAATACTAATGTAAAAAATTAGTGAACAAATATGTTTTAGGTCAACCCAACCTGACCTGTTCATCACTGACAAACAATTACATATTTTTTATCCTTAATAATGATCCGTTATCTAAGCAACCTATTTTACACCTCTATGCACTCTTTGCTTATTCTACTTTCGTACATGACATGAATAGTTGAACCTTGTTTACTGCAGTCATCCATCTCTGTAGAATTAAAGGGCAACAACAACGATAAGTTTTACAAGGGGGCACAGGTTGAAGTGTCCAGCGATGAGGAAGGTTTTCAAGGTGCTTGGTTTGCTGCCACTGTCATTGAACAACTAAATAACGGGAACTTCAAGATTGAGTATAAATCCTTGAGGAATGATGATGATACAGCTTTCATAACAGAAGAAGTTGATTCCAACCACATTCGCCCTTACCCTCCTACTGAAATTGTTGATACTTTTCGTCTGTATGAAGAAGTTGATGGCCTGTACAATGATGGGTGGTGGGTGGGCGTGATCTCTAAAGTGTTCAGCAAACAAAAATACGAGGTATTCTTCAGGGGAACAGATGAGGAAATTGTGTTTAAGCACTCTGATCTGAGGCGACATGTTGAATGGATCAATGGAAAATGGGTGTCTTCTTCCTCTGTATGCAATTCAATGCGCAAGTAAGAAATGTCATTCCAAATGGTAATTATAAGTTGACGGTCTAATGAAACTTTAATTAGGATTCTACTTTTGGTTCCATGGACAATCATCCTTTAAGTTCGCCATGTGACTTTCACATGCCAACGCTAAAAACTCTTAAGGGTGTTGATGTCTTTTTGTCTACAACCTTTATCTAACCCATTACATCTCATGTTCTATGTATTTCCTTGTCTACTATGAAGGGTTTTGGCTTTACAAATGTAGAGCTTTTCTAAAAATCCAGAATCTTGTGTTTGATCGTATATGGTATTCAGGGTATGCTGTCCGGTAGGACAGAAGTCATGGCATGAAATTTGAATGATTTTGGCTTTATGTTTAATTTGTTCTTTCATGAATTCAAACCTTATTTATTTTTGTATGCTTATTATCGGAAGAAATATATTTCCATCAGGAATGGAAGAAAAGATACTGGTATAGTCTAACTCTAAGGTTGTCTAATTTGATCGTAAGCTTCTTACCTGACACCTTAAAATCATGAACAATAGTTTTAACAAAGATGGGAATAAGCGGATCCATTTCATATACTGTAACTATTTTCCTAACTCTTCTAATTGGTGAGACTATTTTTTTCTTCTTAATGTTTGGACTATGAGGCTTTCTTTTTCTCTGAGTTATCGGTTCCCTGGCCTCACATGTATGAAAAATGATTATGCATTGATCTCGTATTTGTGATAGATTAATTTTAGCTCTTGTTTTCCAAAGAACAATCCATTCCCAACCAATATTTGAGGATATGATAGACAACGGTAGTTGTTTTTTATGACTAGAATGCATGCATCAACTTTGCAAGCTACGCTTCACAACCAATTATCGCAAGATCTCCCTTTTTGGGATTCATGTTCCATTTTAGGATCAATAACAGTTTCTGCAGGTAGACAACCATTAATGCTAGTTTCTTTGAAAAGGTCTCACATACTTCTTTTGTAGCGTTGTGATTCCAATTTCTGATCGAGCCACGTCTATACCAAGAAAGTATCTAAATGATCCAATGTATTTGAATTTAAATCCAGAAAGTGGGACTCTTTCAATCACTCCATTTCAACGATGTTATTCCTAGTAAGAATAATGTGTCAACTTATACCATGAGAACCACAAACGTCCTGTTAGCTGAATTCAATATTTTGATGAACAAGGGGTGATCTGTTTGGTCCATGAGTATATATTTGCATTTTGCAAACGAATAAATCTTTCGAACCAAGCTCTTGTTGATTACTGCAAGTCTTCAATTGTTAACTGATTGTTATACAACTGGGTCATAGTTGCATTTAAATCTGGAAGCATGTAAAGTCGTACTTGTTTCAGGTCAAATAGGCGCATCATTTGTTTCTAATTGGGTTTTAAATAATTTTGGTATGTCTGGACGTTAAATAACATGGCAAGTTACTTTTGTTTATGGACCATTTTTGAGTAACTAAAGTTGCTGCATTTTGAGATTCAGTGTTTGGGCTTGTTCGGGTTACTTTCTTTATCAGGGTAACCCTACCTGAATGATACCCCGAGTTGGAGATCGTATTTTAAGTCTCTGCCACACTCGAAAGAAAGAGAGAGACTCAGGAATGTTAATTTTGTTTTCTAGTACTCTTTGATTTTTACTTCGAGTCTTAATCACGGAATCACCTCACAATTTGTCACTAACCACTAGAAAGCATTGTCATAGCAAGCAAAACTCAACAACAATGTGGACCATCTGTAGCAATTTTTTTATTAAAAACAAACAGAACAATGTGCATTATCTATAACAAGGCCATACTGATGACGATCTTATGATTTGGCATGCTAGGACTTCATGCAATTGGAATTGTAGTTTGCTTTACTGAAGATTCAAACATAAGATAACGACTCCTAGGGATCATCAAACAAAACAGGCTTTGGTTCTGAAATAGGCAGGAATAGAAAAAATAAAACTAACATCCATACGACAAAAACAAATCTAGCAATTACGGACTGTGCCCACCTGCACGCTAAAGCAGTAAAATAGCAACAAACCATCAGTTTAACATTAGCATTAAACACCGTATATATATGAACCAATCCCCATCCAATCAAGTAGTTGATCATAGCATGGTAAAAACGTAAATAAAATGGGCTGGTTGAGGCTAATCTGCACACTAGCTCTGTCAAAGCATAATTCCAAAATCTTCATACCATAGCTGCAATAAACAAAAACCACCTTAATAAAACCTCAAGATCAAGAGTTCTAATCCTTGCTTTAATCTTTTTTAACCTCAACAAGATTAGAAGTTGCTTATGCATAACACAGTATACTATCAATGGTATTGATCAGCGCATATGTTGTGGAATTTATCAACAGACACACAATAAGACCCAAAGTGGAGCTGCAAACCCAAGTGCCATTAAATCATAATATATCCCCGGGCGATTTATAAGAGCATCTCATATGGTAAACCTTTTAAAAAGGTTTATAGAATTTCCATATCATATGCTCTTAAATTTCTCATTTTATAAACCTATTATCACTATGCTTAAACTTGTTAAAACTTTATAATTTAATGAGGTATTAAATGAATTACATGTAAGAGCATCCACTATGGTGGTTTAAGAATAGGTTCAAGAAATTATGAAGAGGTTTAAAAAATTTTGTACCATAGTGTGGAACCATTTCAAGTCTAGGTGGCATGAAAAGGTCTAGGATTTTGAAGAGGTTTATAAATTAATGCATTGTATGAGTTAACAAATTTATTAACCTATTAAAAGCTTTATCTATAGTGGGAATAGATTTATAGTATGAAAAAGCTTGTAAATTAATGACATTTCATGAGGTGTCAATTTTATAAACCTTTTAAAAGGTTTATCATAGTGGATGTCCTTAGTTGCAATGAAAAGGTCTATAAACTTAGACCTATTTCATTCCATGTCATCATAAACCTCACCTCACTATGATGACTCAATTTATAAACCTCTTTAAATTTTATAAACCTTTCCATTAACCTCTTATGGTGGATGCCCTAATAGTTTCGATACAATAATAATAATGACTAGTACACGGAGTAACTCGGCGGCCTTGAGCCAAATGGAATGAACCCCATCTCAACTAACTGCAGGCTACTAGTTCACTATTTGTGGTAAGACTAGTGAACAAGGAGGTGGTGGCTTCACCTGACACCTCAGCGCCACCTCAGCTTTCTCTCTCCTCTCACTTCCCTTCACCAACCTTCACCAATTAGTAGTCAAGGTTACTTCCAACTTCAAATTTTATTAAATACCCACTTTATACAAATATACCCACTAAATACCCCACACACACTCACACACAAAATATAAAACAATATAAATGGGGCCCTTTTCTTTCTTTTTCATTTGGTTATCAGATCACCAATTGTTGTTTTGGTTTTTGTGGTCCGCGTGAAGTGGACAAGAGGGCAAGGAGGATCACCAATGACATGGCAAAATGGTGGTGCCTTCACCTATCCTTGCCTAGTAGCCTAACAAATAGTGTACGGATAACAGAATTTAAGATTGATCACTATCTGGGAACTAGTGAAAAAAAAAATAGTCAGAAAAACATTTGGTAAAAATTATCCAAGATTTTCTTCGGGATAATTATCTGAAAATAACTTGCCACTTTTTTGAGTGTTGTGTAGCCAACTTTATTTTTTGCTATTGTATACCCAAGCTTTTGAATTTCATCTTTTGTGTGTATTTTTGAAACGAGCCGAGCCGAGCCCAAACCTGTTAGAGCTTGAGCACGCTTGTGAAAATTTTTACAAGCTTGGCTTAGCTCGGCTCAATTATTTCTTATGACGCGTTAAATTAAATAAAGCTAAAATCAAACTCGGCTCGTTAAGCACACTAGGCTCGAGCTCATTTATTTATTCCCAGCTCGTTATATACGTGCATATTTCTAAAACTCGTTTAGGCTCGCAAGCCTAATCGATCTATAGATATAAAGCTCGAGCTCGTGCTTGATTATTAAATGAGCCCAACTTTATCTCATCTCCTTTGACCTTTTTACCGATTCAATCTTGAACTTTTCCTGAACGACTCAGCTTGTTTCCACCTCTATCTCTAACCATACTTCCCCAATAATCTATGAGATCAATCTTAGCCCGTATCAATTTCATCCCACTTTTTATAGAAAAAATAAAAATAGAATAACTCTCAAAACAAAATACGTCCACATCTCAATTATCTTCACATTCTTGAAATGCAAGCCTAATGTGTAAAACCCATTGTTTTGAAAACCTGACCAAACCGACCAGTTGTTCTACGGTTCTTTCGGTTTAACTGTGAAAACCAAAAGAACCGCAAAAAAAGGAAAAACATCAAGAAAAGAAAAACCGGTTTGATGTTTAGTCTCGTTTTCTAAACATACGTAAAAACTAAAAACACAAGATAATATTCAAAAGTCTAGAACCAAAAGTTCATACTACTTATATGACTATTAGGCTACCCTCACATTACTTCTTCTTAGAGCATCTGTTATGCAAAAAGCTTTAAAAGCTTTTTACTATTTAAAAAAGTCTTTGTAAAGGGTTTTTATGCATTGTGTTGAAAGCTTTTTTATAAGCTTTTTAGAAAGACTTATGAAACACAAAGTCTTTCCTCAAACCTTGTTCATTAAATATGAAATGCATTTAAGGCATTAAATGCAAAAAGTCTTTCCTCAAACCTTGCATTGTTGATGCTCTTACACCTCAGCGCCACATCAGCTTTTTCTCTCCTTTACCGCCATCTCACTTTTCACTACCACCCATCCCACATCACTTCACCTTTCTATATATATATATATATATATATATATATATATATATATATATATATATATATATATATATATATATATATATATATATAATTAAAATACCCACTTTTATAAAAATATATCCCACTAAATAACACATACACACTCACAAACCAAATAATAAATAATATAAACACGTTTCCCAAAAGATGAGTTCACCTTTCGTTGCACATCTCTCGTCCTTGCCGTTGCCTCACTACACACTCCCAATGCATGTCACGCAACAACATGTCTTGCCATTTGCTCACTGAGCTCCCGTTGGGGATAGTCTTATGAGATCAAGGACCAAACTTAAAAGTACCTAGGACTCAGGAACAAATGCTATAGAAAATTAAGACCAAACTGAAAAAAAAAAAAAAAAAACAAGCCGTAAAGAAAGGACTAAGTAAAAAGCTTGAGACCATTATATATATACATATATATATATATATACACACACACACACACTAGCTTCATGACCCGCCCGATGGGCGGGTTCGCTTCATAATATTGTTTGCCAAAATCTAACGAGACGTAAATAAATAATGAATAAAGACAAATATGTTAAACAAAAAAAATAAAAACAAAAAGACAGTGTTCATTTATCATATGTAAAAAGAAGAATGAAAAGTGTTATGTAATTTATTTCCATCTAAAAATGTGGTTGGCAACGTCTTCACCTCCCCACATCGTTTATGGACTTTCCTTAATCTTGTCTATAGACCAACTAATCCAAATCCCACTGCAAGCCTAGTCAAATGATGCTACACATATGTCTCTGGCTAGTTCTTTCCAATCACAATCTACGAAAAAGGAAAAAAAAAAGTTAAAGATTTCCGAAATCAGAAGGTTTTGTGTTATTCGGCAAGGAATGGTTGAATTGCTAAGTTTACACCTTTTTATCAATATATCAATGTACTTGTGTTTTTCATCAATCAAAGTGACCATGCGGTAAATTACTTATCATAGGTACGTATGATCATTGCTCCATTATCTTGTTTCAAATTGAAATCACATTGTTCAATGACTATACGCACTTATACAGTATCCCTTTGTTTTAAGTAAAGTATAAGGTAGTTATGAAAGGCTTACCTGTTTTTAAGTCGAGATGTTTGCTTATGGCGATCAAAACCCATTTCATTGCCCAAATCCATTGAAACTTATTCGTTTCTGCCCATTTTAACACAATCAGTTGGAAGTTGAGCTGCTACGCTTTCAGTTTTGGATTCTTGCTTCGGGAAATCATTAAATACTTCTTGTTTATTAAGAATAGGGGCAGGTGGTTTCTTTTTTGATGATCAGTTGGAAGTTGAGTTGCCACGCTTTTAGTTTTGGATTCTTGCTTTGGGAAATCATTAGATACTTCTTGAAAATCGTCCATTGGTTAACAATAAGGCTTCCTGCAAAATGCACAAATTTTTAGCTCATAAAAAAATCAATTTACCTGATTAAAACAGTGCTTAAGAACAAAACATGTTGAACGCATAGAAACTATTTTCTGGGTCGTTTTGAACCAGTTACTAAAAGGAATTATTTAAGGATGGAACCCACAAAATGCAGACTGATGCTAAAATGGTGTACACCAATAGAATGTTATAGTTCTTTAGGATGCTAAAAATAGTTTAAAAAGGTGTTTAGAGGACTAACAGTTTACCTTGCCAAGACCAGCGCCCAATACTGCACTTGTCGGTGTCAACAATTAAGTCATACCAGGTCAACCTTTGGCACCTTCTCCTCTGATAACAACTACCTTTCCACTGAAAACATGATTTCAATAATAAGTTATCAATTATCTGATCATGACATGAAAACATCGTTATGCTATGCTACATGCCATTCGAGACTCTGAAATATCTCAATTTCAAGCTAATAACTAAATTCAAAACTTCTGGTACATGAAAACTATAGCCTACTTGCTGTAAACCTATATAGCGATACCGATTTCTATCTAAAATGTTTAATCATTTATTATATAGGGATGTTTAGCATTGCCATTTCAAAATCATTATCATGTCATCTTGGTTTTAATTAATAATAATATTTAAATAAAGCATATGATTGTGATTAAGGGTGTTTGTAATTACGTATTTTACTGTTAATCTCCTTTTAAGGTATACACGCATATATCAAGCCAATTATTTTTAAGACCTTATTTACTCTAAAAATAAACATATAAACAACTTCATCCTAACAGTCTAAACATATTAATTTGCCTTAAATTAGCAGATAAGCACATGAAAGTAATTCAGAAAAGTTCATTCGCTTATGGTTTAGGGAGCTTGGTCAAATTAGCAAAATTCATCACTTGTTTTTATCGTTTTTCTAAGCCCTCTCTTGATTACCTTCGACTGCTGGTTGTACATGATAACTGTTGACATAAATAATGTATAAAAACGTTATTTATATTTTTCAATATCTCTATGTTTTGATGATCACAAAATGTAAAATCATCAAACGTAAGATTACTACGTAAACAAGTATTAAGCTAGTTTATATCAATTTATCCAATTTAATCACTAAGATATGAATAAACAAGTGCTTAATACATCTCATGATCAAAGGGGTATTTAATTAATTAATACAAAGTTTATTTAATTATATAAACATATTATATATTTTTGAAAAACACTTTTGGTAATAAAGAAAAATGTTTTAATCATACTAAATATATGAATTCAAATTTTTAACTAAAATCAGTTAGCTTTTCACCGAATAAACTTTCCCAACTAAATGACAAGCTTTCTGGCTGTTACAGCTGGGTGGCCCCCTTAATTATAAGGGGCGGTCCCCTTAAAATTAAAGGGACCGGCCATGATTTAAGGGGACCGGCCAGGCTCCTGTGTCAGAAACTGTCAGAATTTTTCTCCTATAAATACCACCTTAAATCTGGAATTTTGCCCCACCTTTTGCACAAAAATTTCAGATCTCAAACTCTCTAAACATCTTCCAAAACCATTTGATCATTAGAATATTAATTCTTGTTTCAAGTGATTCAATCCATTCTCATCCATCCTCATTCAAAGTGCAAAAGAAGAACACTCCTTCTACAACTAAGTTCAAGAAGTATTGAAGAGTAGTTGTGCATAGTGTGTATATTATTTGTGAAGTTGTGTTGTGCTTGTAATTAGTAGTTTAGTAGAAATAGAAGTTGTGTAGGGAGAAGTAGTTGATTAGTAGTGAAGTAGTGTAGTTATGAAGAAGATAGGTGTGAAGTATATTGGTGTGAAGAAGATTGGTGTAAAGAAGATAGGTGTGAAGAAAATAGGTGTGAAGTAGATTGGTGTGAAGAAGTTGTGTAGAAGTTGTGATTAAGTTGTGACGAAGTTGTGGTGTGTAAATTGGTGTGTAAGGTTTTCTCCGCCATAAGGGAGTTTGTTGACATAGTGAAGAAAACTCTCAAGTAGGTGACTCGGGGAGTGGAGTAGGAACAAGGAAGGTGACCTTGTAGCCGAACCACTATAAATCCTTGTGTTGTGGTTTGATCTTTCCAACTATTTTCATTACTTACTTATTTACTTATACAATATTAGCTTAGTTAGTTAGTTACTATATAATTGTTCATATAGTGCAAGTATTGAAATCACATAAACTAGAATCGAAGTTTTTAAAACAAACTTGCTTTTATAAATTTCAAAACGGACGTAAAACTATTCAACTCCCCTTCTAGTTTTCCACAATTGGTATCAGGAGCCACGTCTTGCAAGATCTTTAAAATATATTGTATTTTAAAACTTGTAATGATCTATGGAATCTGAAAAATATTTAGAAGGGCAATCTATGCAAAGACCACCACTATTTGAAAGTGATGGATTTTTATATTGGAAAAATCGATTCGAAACTTATGTGAAATCAAAAGATCTAGATCTTTGGCATGTTATTACCAATGGTGATTTTTTACCTATTCAAAATAACCCTGGAACAAAGAAAGATAAAATCGTACCTTTTGAAAAACAAAATGATGATTTAAAAAGAAAATTTGCTAAAATAATGAAGCAAAAATGGTTATTTATAATGCGCTACCACGTAAAGAGTACGAAAGGATCTTTATGTGTGAAACCACAAAAGAAATTTGGAACTCTTTATTAATAACTCACCAAGGTAATAATCAAGTCAAAGATAATAAAATAGATCTACTTGTTCAACAATATGAGCAATTCACGATTCCGGAAGAGGAATCAATTGATAATGCTTTCGCTAGATTTAACACTATCATCACAAGTTTAAAAGCACTTGATGAGAATTTTTCTAGTAAGAATTTTGTTAGGAAGTTTCTTAGGGCTCTTCACCCAAAATGGTGAGCTAAAGTGACGACTATTGAAGAATCAAAGAATTTGTCAACATTGCAACTTGATGAATTAATTGGTAATTTGAAAGTCTACGAAGCAATTATAAAGAAGAACTCCGAAATGGTTAAAGGAAAACGAGAGCAAAGCAAGTCAATCGCCTTGAAAGCTAGAAAGGAATCCAACAACGAAGATAGCTCAGCTTCCGAAAGTGATGACGAAGAATATGCCATGGCCGTAAGAGATTTCAAGAGATTCTTCAAAAGGCGAGGAAGATTCGTTAGTCAACCACATGATGAAAGGAAAGCATCTCAAAAGAATAATGATGACAAGTATAACAAGAATGAGAGAAAGTGTTTCAAGTGTGGTGATCCGAATCACTTCATTGGAAAATGTCCAACGATGACAAGAGATCAAAATCAAAGAGCATCTGTTGGAGGAACTTGGAGTGATAGCGATGAAGATGAGAAATAAATAACAAAGGAAGAAAAGTGTCTCATGGCAAAGACATCAAGTTAGGTACGTTCCGAACCCGAATACTTTAGTGATGAAAATTTATCATTAGATGAAAAAGATTTAGATAGTGAATACAATAGATTATGCAAACTAGGACAACAAGTAATGGCTAAAAACAAATCACTAAAATACATAAACAACCAATTAGAAAATGAAGTACTAGAACTAAAAATTAAAATACATCAACTTGAAAAGGGTAAAGAAATTTTTGAAGAACGTAAATCATGTCAAGAACTTAAAAGTGAAAACGACAAACTCAAGGAAGAAATTTGCAAACTTGATAAATTTGAAAATAGTAGTAACTCACTTAGTAAAATTATAAGTATTCAAAGAGTATCAGGAGATAAAACCGGTTTAGGATTCAACTCAACCGAAGCTTCAACAAGTGAAATTAAAAACGTTAAATTTGAAAGTGAACTCAAGGAACAAAAACCTCCAAAATCTAATCCTAAGTATATACTCATAAATGATAAGAAAATATCTCTTGCTAGTGATAAAGAAATAAAACCTTTTTATAAACCATCTTTAAAAACCGAGGTAGGATTCGTCTAAACATAAAACAAGATCTAAAACTCCACCACCCAGGAAACCAAACAATTCTTACCCTAGACCTAAAACACCTCAACCAAGAGTAAACTAAAAAAGACGAAACTTTAACAATAATCAACAAATGTGGAACTTCAATCCGTGGGGAATGTTTCCACCATATATGCACCCAAGTCAAATACAAAACATGTTCGGATCAAATAACTTTGGTCAAATGAGACAATGGGGACCAACGTAGAAAATTCGCCATTCAAACATGGAAATTTTTGTTGTCACCTCTTGTTCGGACTGTTCCTTGAAGACTTTGAAGATAAACGCATTGAAGACGAAAGGTACATATTTCCTTTTATTTCCTTATCAAGAAATGCATGCTTAGTGTAGTCTCTAGTTTTTATGTGATTTTGTTTGGCTTATTGTTTTCTCTAGATTTATATATATATATATATATATATATATATATATATATATATATATATATATATATATATATATATATATATATATATACTTATCTATTTATATTATATCTAAATATGTATATACTTAGCTATATCTAGGATCTTATAACCTAGAAAATTCATTTGTTCATTTTCTAGAACTAGAAATTGTTCGTTTACGAACCTTTTTTTTCCCCCTTTTGCCTTATTAAACTTCAATGTTCAACAACACTCATGCTAATGTAGAGAGATGAGTCAAAAAATCTATGGATGAAACAAACTCCCGGCTTCCGTTGCATACGTCTCCTTCCTATATTCTCATCTTAAAAGCCCATACGATATACACACACACACACACACACACACACACACACACACACACACACACACACATATATATATATATATATATATATATATATATACACCTATGAAATTTTAATCCGAAATGATCAAGAAATTTTAATTGACGAAATGTCAAGTAAAAATGTCAAGCAATCCCTTTTGTGTGAATACTCTCCAACGTATTTTTGATTAAATATAAATCTAATATATATATAAATATTTTCTTGTTCTTTCCAGAAACCAAAACACGAAAAATAAAAATTTTGGAGGGCGGACCCCTTAATGTTTAAGGGGACCGGCAGCCAAATGAAGGGCGGCCCCCTTAATGTTTAAGGGGGCCGGCCATCTGATTGTTCCAACCCGTTTTTTCTCTTGTTTCTTTTGCCAAACACTCCACTTTTCAAACACCACTTTTATTTTCTGCTGCTGTGACGAATCCCAAACCCCAAAACACCTAAAAACCACTTTCAAATCACATAATTCAGGTTAATTCGCAAAGGGAAAATTCATCTAACACAATCACCATTACATATTGTAAGTTTTTCATAACACATTTCATCTAATTCCATCTAATTTGGTCAAACTCAAGATTATGCATGTTTTAATAATTTCTTCAAATTCATAATTTCTTTTGAATTGAGTATGAAATTTCCATAACTAAATGCTTCCCTTAGGATTAGGATGCTTAATTAACACTAGAAACTAGTAATTATAAACCCTCTTGTCGAAAATTTTTTTGAAAAATTTCATACATTTCTTTTCAAAAATTTTGGTAAACACATTGTTGAATAATGCTATAAAAACTTGTTAAAACTAATCACATTATATTTTTATAACTTGTAAAACATGAAACTATATTTTTCGACTAAGTAAAAATATTTTTGTACACGATAAGAGGGTGTTTGGTTTATATCCAAATAATGTCGAAATTAAGTCATTATAATTTTTATAAATCATTGTCAAGATTATAAACCTAAAACTTGTAATTCGGACTTGTCAAGATATATAATTCATATATATATTGACATACTAGTAGTTCAAGTGTCTAGTTAAGGAAGCGTTTGGTTTAGTACGAAAAATGACATTTTTGAGTCAAAACCTAAACCATCCTTTTCGAAAACTAATCACATGCATAAGAAACTCATAAGAAATGGCTAGTTTTACAACCTAATGTAAATCTAGTAAATTTCATGATATATTAAGATGTTTAAAAGGGCTTTTGGATTTGTCCTTAACTACTTACTAAACATCGTAAAATATATCTAGAATGAGTTAACAATAATATTAAGTAACATGGTAAACTACTTCCTAGGATTATCGTTTTAGAGTCGAAGTATGTTTACGTTCCAACATAAGTCTTAAAAATGTATACATTTTTTATTCTTCTTTATATTTATTTTAGTCTTTTGTATTGTTGTTGTGTTTAGGTGAAAATGCCAAAAGCAACTACCGAAGATATTTCCTTAACCAAAAACTACATTCCCAAAGTCTCTCAACTTCCCACTACCTCTCCCTCCATTGCACGTATCTATCGTCAAATAGAAGATAGAAACATTCATGAAGGTCGAGTCGTAGATCAAGCTTACTATCAATCTGATTTCATCGAAAGCACATTCACCAATATCCATTTTGAATGTCTCTTCCAAATTAATGAACCCATCATTCATCGCTTCATTCTTGACTTCTATAGCCAAGTCACGGTTCAAACTGATGACTTTGGTTCCATCTTCATTTCATTCATGATCCAACATGAATTTATTACTCTCACTCTTGTACAATTTGGTCAAATCCTTCGAATTCCTTTTTCCGGTCAATCCGTATTCACAAATGAATGGGACCTTTGCGCTCTCCAACGTTCTCGTCCTACTCATGGTCCTTATATCTCCGAAATTCCATCTCCCGAAGATATTCGTCAAATGCTCGGGTTGGAATGTGAAACTTCCACCCAAAGCATCATACCCAAACATGTCTCAAATCCTAAAAATCAAATTCTTCGTAAAGAATTAAGGCCCGACATAAAGTATTGGGAAGAACTAGTTCGAGAGAATGCGTTTGGTTCTGAAGGACACTCAGACCATCTCCCGGCTTGTCTCACTCATATGTTGTATTGTATTGTTGCCGATCAACCTTACAATTTGGCTTACTTCTTTATCAAACGTATTGAATGTGCAAGAGCAAATCCTAAAGCTATTCTTTCGTATGGTATGTTTCTCACTCGTCTCCACAAGCATGTCGTTGAAAACTATCCCGATCTCGATGATAGTATTTATCAATCTATCTATCCAACCCTCCGACCTCTCGTTCTTCCTCAAATTAGCAAAACCCGTAAGTTTAAATCTAATCGTCCTAGCATTCTTGTTTCGTTCTCTTTTCCAAGGGATGACGATGAAGAGGACTTATAGTCACTTACCACTGCTGCTGAGGGGGTGCTAGGAAAGAAATAGTAGTGATGTTGTCTATGAAATTGGCTTTATTTTTCCTCTTAAACAATTTGTAATATGTTACTTATGTGCTATTTGTTGCTTGGTTTCTTGACATATTTGAACCATATTGCCTTTTTCTTCTTATTATTATTTGCTCTACATGTATGCATGTTTTTATACTTGATTTTAATCTATGCTTGCATGACTTGTGTAGAATTATATATACATATATATATGCTTCCTAATAGACCAAAACAAATGTGAAATGTTCAAATAGAGCTTGCTGCAAAATCAAAACAGAATATAACATTTTTTCAGAAAAAATTTGAAAAATTTTGATTGCTGGGTCGTCAGATGGGCGGCCCCCTTAATTCATAAGGGGCGGCCCCCTTAAATTTAAGGGGACCGGCCTCCATTTAAGGGGACCGGCCATCTGGAACAGTTTTTACACTGTTTTCTTTTGTAACTTGTGACCTCTTTTGCTAGCCCCAGCTACCATTTCCCTTAAAAACTAAACTGATTTTGGAATCTAACAATGTAATTTCAAATTAATTCCATTTCTAATCATGATTTCATGCTATATAACCCATTCCACCTTCATCCACACTTCCTTATCATCATCAACCTCAACAAATCCATCATGTTATCACCAAAAACCATCACCTCCAACAATGCCAAGAAACAAAAACTTGTTATCATTTCACCAAAACAACTCTTTATTGATCTCACAAATGAAGACAATACCACTCCATCACCACCACCTCAGTGCTCATCTCCTAGTGCTCCAAATGCACCATCCAAAACACCATCAACACATGGAACCTCCACCTCTTCCATACCATCATCATCATCTATCAATGACTACATCAACACTCACCTATCACCTCCACCAAGAATTCCACCACCATCACCTCTTGAAAATGCAACCTTAGACATAACACTTTCATTATCACCCATCACACCTCTTGATGCACAATTTTCACCATCACCACTCAATCCACCTACCTACAATCCCATCCCATAGAGCTTACTTGAAGCTCATGGTGATACTTGCCTTTGTTGCATCCATAACCGCACCATCATCTTTGGATTAAGAGATGAAATCCGTTACATGTTTTCATATATTGAAAGCTTGATTCCTCAACCTCAACCAACAACATCCACTCCTCCACCAACAACATCCACCACAACCCCACCTCCATCAACTCCATCATCTCCACCTACAACATTACTCCTCCCAAATCAAGCATGACTCATGGTTGAGAATAACTTTGTTTAAACCATTTTGATGACAAGCTCTAGGAAAAACATTTCTGTTAATACAAATATCGCCTAAAAACGTTATTTATATTTTACGATCTTTGCTAAGTTTAGTTAATGACAAAGTATGAAGTTTAGCTATAAGTAAATCATCACTTTAAAGTGTTTAAGTCTTGTTTAACCAAGGTGTAAATTTCCTTTTAAACAAAACATTATTTCTATTTCTTAAACTAGAAAGTGTCTTGTCACATCACATTTATTTCTAAATATAGTAAGGTCACATCACATTTAGGGCAAGCTTTGTCATTATATATTTATGGTAAGTAATGTGTTTGACTCACTTAGATGTTGCTTGCAAGTTTAGTATTTGACTTGTTATTATGAGATGTGACATTGTTTGGTTGCTAGGAGTTATGAGACAAGACTTTGTTTGGTTTGCAAGATTTATTGCTAAACCAACTGCAGCTCTGGCGGTACCCTGAGGATACACGGGCGGAACCCTTCTGAGGGGTCAGCCGTATCCGCCAGACCTGCAGAATGGTTTGCTATAAATACCAAACCATTTGTTAGTTTTGAGTCACCCCTTTAGGACATATTTTCACATACTCTCTCAACTAACTCAGTAACATTTGACTTGTGTGATTCTCTTATGTAGCAAGGGACTTCACAAGATCATTCAAGAAGTTACAAGCTTCAACTCTAAAGTTATATGTCTTGGTAGCTTGGTCATGTATAAGCTTTGGTAGTTTATACTTCATTTGTGTCATGTATGTAGAAGTAAGTGGTTAGTATTTTAGGCCTCAAAATACGTAGTGTGTCGGGAGTTGTTGTACCCTTGTAAAAGAACTAACGGGAGTGGTTGTACCCTTGGTAAAGAACTCGACATCTAGCTTAGTGTCGGTAAAAGTGTAAGCGACGATGGGAGTGGTTGTACCCGTGTAAAAGAACTCGACATCTAGCTTAGTGTCGGTAAAAGTGTAAGTGACGTTGTAAAGGTTTTCTCCGCCGGTGAAAGGAGCTTGTTGATTAGTGCTTATAACTCTCGAGTTGGAAACTCGGGGCGTGGATGTAGGGCAAGGAAAAAGAGTCCTTGTAGCCGAACCACGATAAACAATCGTGTTGTGGTTTGATCGTTTCTTTCTTTATCTTTGTTTATTACATGTTGTTATTTAGTTAGAATTGCTAAGTTACATATAAAGCTTTTCAAAGAACTAAACTAGTTAAGATGTGCTTGTATCTTCAAACAAAAGTAAAAGCTTTCCTAATAACTAAACAAGCAAAGTTAAGATTATCACAAGCAAAGCTTTTTAATGTATGAAACTAGTAAAGTTAGAATTGATATCTACATAAAAAGCTTTTCAAAGAATCAAACATATAACATTGTGTTTATATCTTTAAGCAAACGTAAAAGATATTCAAGTTAAAAAGAATCTAAAAAGCGGTAAACTATTCAACCCCCCTTCTAGTTTTTCACAATTGGCATCAGGAGCTACGTTACTCAAGACCTTTAAAATAGAATGTATTTTAAAACTTGGATCGATCCATGGATTTTGAAAATCTCAAAGAAGGGCAACCTATTCAAAACCAACCGCTATTTGAAAAAGAAAACTATGTGAAATCAATTGATCAAGATCTTTGGCATATTATTTCTTTTGGTAATTTCAAACCAAAGAAAACAAGCTTTTGAAAACCAAGATAACTATCTTAAACTTGATAAAAAATACTAAAGCTAAAACAATGCTTTACAAAGCTTTAGTACCAAATATGAAAGAATGTATTTTTGTCAAAAGGCTAATGATGTTTGGAAAAATATGGTAAACTTTCATCAAGGAATATGTCAAGTCAAAGATGATCAATTTGATCTTACATATGAATTAGAAGTTTTAGAAAAACTAATTGATAGACACTTAGTAGAAGTTAATACATGTGCTACTAGTTTAAATGTTTTAAATGAAGGTACAAGTGAAGATGAGTACGTGTGTTTTGATGAACCTGCTTGCGTATCTTGGAATGTAACGGATGTTGACGAAGACAATGATCCTGTAGTTAATTGTCAATTTATTGAAACAACAAGCAACGTGTTAGTAAAGGTGATTACTCGTGTCAAGCTCGTAGTAGTCTTGCTCGCGATTCATGGAATAACTCGGATGAAGATGAAGTCAATCATCCGGTTTGTGATTCTTAACTAAATAAAACATCAAGCAATGTACACTTTGAAACCAAACTCTTTTGCTTTGATTATTTTATCCTAGAGTTTTCTAAACTAGAAAATGAGTCTAAACGTTTATGCAACATGGACCTAAAAACTATCTTCAAGAATGAGTCTTCAAAATCTCTTAAGAATATCTTTGAAAAGGAAATCTTATTAGAAGATAAAATGTCTAGAATTGAGAGTAATGTTGAAATTAATCTAGAATGTAAATTATGTCTAGATTACAAACATGAGATTAAAATGCAAAATGAGAAAGGAAAAATTATTAGTTAAATTTGATGAAAGCTCAAAATCTTTTGAAAGATTGTTGAGGAGTCAAAGGTTGTTTTATGATAAAACTGGATTAGGATTTAACTCATAAGCATCATCAACTAATAAAACAAAGCATGTAAAATTTGTCAAACCTAGAAGAGAAATTTAGAGATAATTCAATCTCTAATAGAAACTCTTGATAAAAGGTTTAAGACTATCATTCTCTGTGCCTTTATATGATTATCTAACCTTCTTTGATACGTGAGTTATTGAGTTTCAAAGCGTATCGTCAAACCATGTTTTTACGTGTAATGCTTATCCGTTTGATAGCATCTCTATGCAATTTAAAAGGTACGTATTACTTCAACTTGACTTTGATTGTATCTTGCTTCTAGCATTATGTGTTCGAATATATGTTATTTGTAATACTCTAGAGTGTCTACTTGCTATTTGTAAATAACTAAGATTAGATTCTATGCAACAAGGAATTTAGTCTTTAGTACTAGTAGGAGATATAAGGTGTTTTGGTTCTTTAACCATCAAGAGATAAACACGAAAAACTCTTGAGTATGTCTCACTCAACTCTTGCTTACAAGTGAGCTAACTAAGAATTTCCTAAGTGTTAAAATGTCTAACACTTTTGTGATGCTTGCAAAACAAACCTTTGTTAAACAATTTTCTCAAACACCATACTTTGAGTCTTTAAATTGTGTTTTTCTTCAATCACTCCTTTATGATAATCTCACATAAAACACACAAGGTGAAATAAATCACATTAGCATATATTAGGATGTGTGAAAGAAAATGAGTCTTCAACATCTAGGATTTACACATCAAATGTGACACATAGTCTCATGATGTTGTACCTCTTGGACTTTTTCAAAATAAATAGAGTTCATAGTATCTTAAGTAAGAAAACCCAAAGAGTCGAGGAGTCATTGAATATGACATTTAACGAGTGATCTCCTCCTTCTATGATATCATCTTTGGTAGATGATAACTTAGTCGAAAGTCCAATGATGGCAAGACAAGTATGTTGTGTAAAACATTAAGAATAAAAGTATAAAATAACATATCCTCACCATGAGACAAACTTTGAATCAAGCAAGATTGACGTAAGTTATAAAACTTGATTTATAGGTCATAGTTGTGTCTAAACAAATTCAACAAAAACAATTTTTGGAATTTTGAATAAAACAACTAGTGAAACGAAATTGATATTTCAAAGTAATCAAGTGAGTATAGTGTCAATATTTGAAAGACCTTTTGATAATAAAAGCAAGCCACAAAAGCAAGGGATTTTAACTTAAAGACATTCCTAGTTGCTCTCTTGTTCTCAATGGTTAAGTTATTGATGACTTATCAAGAATGAGATTAGTAAATCCGTAGGTAAAACTAAATGTAGAGAAACGTTTGGAAGACTACTTGTTCTCATAACAATTAGATTCAACGTTATGTTTAGCTTTTGTCTATGTGCTCGTGTTAAAGAAGATCCTAAAACAACTCTTTAGTTGAGCCTATTTGGATACATCATAAGGTACTACACAACTAGAATTATGGTCTCCCAAAAGAACGGGAATAGAAACCATAGTGTTTGACAAATGAAATTATGTCGGTAATAAGTTGATAAGAAAAGCTCAAGTGGTACTTGCACTTTTATACTTACTTACCCAATGATTCTCCAAAACGCGTATGACTCTCAAATTAGTATCGAATGGAGAAGCACATCAACAAGCTCCGCTTGAACAAGAAAACTCGCATCAACAACGGAATTCATCTAATCAACATTGTTATACCTTCAACAAAGGAAGCATTGACTTCAGCGACAATTCAATCCATTATGTTCTTAATTGACATATTGTGATCCATCATCATCGCCTTGGTAAGATTGTTCATTGAGGAACGTCTTAACTAAGAAAGTCTTCTATGTAACAATTCGCATTTTCAAGTTAATTACTTTTCCCAGCAGGTCACCCAAGCCTGTACTACTCTCACATGAGCACGCTTAACCGTATGGGCGATTAACCGTTAGACCACAAAACGCGTTTCTAAGACTATTTGAGTTTTCAACTTATTAGAAAAAAGTCAACATATTTTTTCCCTCCTCCATTGACCAAAAATCATCCCTTGATGTTATAAGTCATTTCGTGATTTTTAGGCTTACGGTTTGATGTCTAAAAGACATTTAATACCAACCGACACTAGACTGAGCCCAGCCTAGACATTATAAGTCATTTTAAATCATTTTTATCACATTAGAAAAGTAACATTTTACTTTTCTCAATTTTACGCAATATTCGTACGTTTTACGTATTACGCGTTTTAGACCCGTGTTTCCAGTTTTTAGCAGGGTTTTAGCACCCGATAGATCCTACCACTCATTTTATATTTTATTATGGACTATATTGACATGTTTAACAATACTTTCAAGTTTCATATTTTTACGATACCCGGTTTTACATTTTGAGGCATAATCATTTACGGTTAGCTTTTTACGGAGTCAAAATGCACAAACTAAGCAAGATAACACCAAGACTCATCATCTAGTCATCTTATCCTCCTTGAACCGCCATTTAGGGGGGGGGGGGAGTCACCATTTTGTGGCTTGATCTTGACCATTGATCTCTAGGATGTTTACAAGTGTCTAAATTAACCATGGTTACATTCTAACCCAATATATAGTTAACTATTTTTCTCATCCTATAAATAGCCAACTAATAACACATATAAAACTTGCACCAAACCTTCTTATAACCTTCAAGTCCTAAAACCTAAGGCACTTTTCTTATATTTTGTAAGAAAGTTAACTAGTTTTTGAAAGAAAACTAGTGTTTGATCTTCAATCTTGGAAATTTTTTAAGAAAAGTTGTTATAACTTTAAAGTCTCCAAAAAGACGTCGTTATAATCTTCAAATAGCTTTGGACTTCAAGAAGGCGTCGTTATAATCTTCAAATAACCTCGGTTTATCATAGGTTGCAAAGGAGGAAAGCTTGTTCAATCAAAGTCCTAGTTCTTGTCCTAGTTTCCCTTTTTCATTAAGGCCAAAAGTTGTAAGCAAACCCTAACATACTTTCTTGCTTAATTATCATTTTCATGCTCTTTGTGTTCCTTTCATGCTATATATGTTCTTGTTATTGTGTTCATGATGTTTAAAAATGGATAAAACAAGTATTGGTATACATATGTTAACTTATGACAAGTAAACAAGCAAACTAGTAATTTTTATGGAGAACCACGACCAAAATAGTATAACTTTGATATTTGACACTTACTTACTGTTAAAGAGGACTTAACAAGGAAAACATAGCAATTTGAATCACCCAAAACGAGTACCCGAGTCAAAAGTTATGACCATTTGAAGCTAGCGAAACCAAAACGGCAAAACTGCCTAAATAGCATTCTGATCAAATTTTGCTTTTGAAAGTCACCCTTCTGGTCCGATTCATCAAAAAGTTAAAACACAAAAGTTGTCCGGAACGATGTTTTCGTTCAGGAACAAAGAAGCTCGAGCCCTGAAAACGCTTTCCGAGTGATAATTTTCTTCAAAATCGTAACAGCCCATTTTAGACCAAAGTCACTATAATATAGTTATGATTTACCAAGACCAAGAGGTCTAATGACCTAAAGCCGAGACCACAACCATGGCTAAAGCCAAGGATGAGTCTCAAGACCATGGAAAAATGACCAAGGTCACGGTGAAGCCAAGACTAAATGACCATATAAGCTTACTTAGGCGTAAACATGAAACAAGGAATTAGGCGATAACTTGAACAAACAATTTGGATCTACTTCACTTCAAAAGGAACCATGAGATACAAGTTATAATAAACTTACCCTAATAAAAATCTTCATGTACAAATAGACTTTCCTAAGTTTATTCAAATATTGGACATGTAACTTTTCGGATCAAAACTTATACATTTGTTATCAAATACTACAATAGTAGGGAGCCTCATGTGAGGAGTTCATTAAGTAAGCCGTCGAGATGAGTTGTGGATTTACGAGTTAAAGTGTCCTGGCTCCTCGAACGTTTACTCCATGACTTCTGAATTATGTCGGCCCGAACGGTAGTAAGAGATATACAACTTATACATGTTTCATAAACCATTTATATTCAAAGACTTACGCTATATACTAAATGCTACATCATGAACATTATGCAAGACATATATGGGCAATTCTTCGTATTCTTAGACGTTACTCAAAACCTAAGTCGCAACGTTCTATTATAGGCTGCTCTTAGAGACTTTCACGATTCGACTACCACTTTTGATTTCACATCACTTAAGCTTAAGGTGAGTGATAGCCCCTACTTTTTCATACTTGTTTTAACTCTTTGGGGGGGATACATGCACAACTACTTGCTTACTTGTACAAATACTTGATCGCATTATACTTGATTGTTCTATACTTGATTTTCTTATACTTGATCGCATTATACTTGATTTCATACATACATGATTGTGTTATACTTAACTGCGTTATACTTGATTGTGTTACTGCCAGTGGCTCCAGATTAAGTTGCTGGATGACCATTGAGACTTCCGATGGCTCCAAATTAAGTTGTTGGATGACCATTGAGGCTATTGATACATCCTAACATTTGCGAATGTTGGATACATCATAAACGTGAGGTCTTCGGAGATGAAGTGTAGACTCACGACTAATTGCTAAACTGTTTTGATGAACTTATACATGTCTTTATTATTCATACTATATGTTAGCAGTGGGTTGTGAACACACAGGTTGCAAGTCTCTTATGGCGGGATTTGCAACTGAGTGGATTCTCAATGCCTTTGCTGTGTGAACATTCTTTTGAGGCTTTTTCAACTGTTTTAAGACAAACTCTATGAACTCACCAACCATTGTGTTGACACTTTAGCATGTTTATCTCAGGTCTATAAGGTGATAGCTGTTGCATGGAGCATAGAGTCGCTTGGCATGTTTTGAAGACTTATGCTTTTATCTTTACCATTCGATTTGTCTTAAAACTCTTATGTATTGTATTATGGAACTCAAGTTTGTATTTCGGAATTTATTAATCGAATGGTCACTTTTCAAAACGTCTCATTTAGAGTTCGTTTTCTATACCTTGTTCTTTGTATTATGAAGTAGCACCCCTATGACATAGTCTTCCGCTGCGGTATTTTGGGGGTGTTACATTCTACGTTAACTATTTCATCATCGCGTTAACAAAATCTCTTGAATGTAAAGCATTCATAATCTCTAGGCTTAGTCAAAGACTCATAAGACCTAAAACCTTAAGTTTTGAACGTTAGGATAAAACCATAAAAATCAAGACAATTTCTTTTTAAGTTTCTCCCTGCAGAACCCACGGCACCCTCAGACCATATGGGCGGAACCCATTTTTTGGTTCCGCCTGGTCCGCCAAACCTCAGATTGTTTAAATTTTAACTTCAAAGCCAAACACCCTCTTAAATCTTAACAAAAACTTTCAAACAGCATCACCCTCTCAAAAACACATATCCTCATGAATTTTATGGCTTCTAATCCAATCTCTTCAATCCCAACTAACTTTGGATCAACATGCCTCCCGCTAACAAATCCGATCACAAAGAAACCCTTAAGTACATGCCCAAACACCATATGACCAAAGGTCTCAACTCGATTCAAGTAGACTTTGATTGTCTTCTTGATATAGATGAGCCAATTTGTCCTAGGTTCATTTTGGAATTTTATGCAACCGTAAACCTTTCCTCATGTGCTGGTGGTAGGATATCATTAAACTTCACAACCAATCAAATATCACATGACATAGATTTAAAAGACTTAGCTATTATTCTTGGTGTACCAAATGTGGGAACTTGCCTCTACACGGATAAGTGGCCCATTTCAAGTCTTGATACTATTGATCGTTTTTATCCATACGATACACCTCTTGCTAGTAAGGAAACTATTAAGGAACACCTCTTTGTTAGAACCTCTACCACTAGGGTGAATCGTTCAGGGAATACTATAGACAAGGACCCTTTTGGTATGGAACTCAATGAGCTTAAACCACAATTTAAGAAGTGGGAAGAAATTCTTAGGGCTAACGTCATAAGTACCATAGGAAATAGAGATCACATCAACACATGTCTTTGCTATATGCTCTATAGCATTTCCACCGATCAACCCTTCAACTTAGCCTACTACCTAGCCAAAAGAATGGCCGACATATCCTTAGTTGGAACAACCGCTCTTCCCTATGGTATGCTTCTTACTCGCCTCTTTAGAGCAATCTCACCCATTTCTCCTAACGAAAATGGAATGCACCTTGACTATTTTCTCGTTCCTCACATCTTCGTTCCTTTAAGTGATAAACGAGTTTTCAAAAATAAGGGCAAACGTACTCGATCACCTACACCATCATCATCATCATCATCCGGAATGAGCGAGGATGATAAACTTCCCAACTCTAAGTTACCCCCTTTAGAATACCTTCAAGCTCTCCCCATCATTGACAATGCTTCCGAAGAATTCAAGCAAACCAAAGGAATGTTCAAGTGTTTTGGAAGGTACCTAAACAAGCTCAAAAAGAAGATAGACCGGTTGTGAGAAGATTAAGGAGTGTTTGGCTTATTAATGCTTTAGAATCATCTTTGTGTTAAAACTACGTGAATTATTTGTTTTTCACTTTCATGGTTTATTACGTTTGTTGGATTATGTTTGTATGAACTTTTATGCATAATGACAATGTTTAAGGTGTTTGCCATTTTTTTTTGCTTATGGCAATTCTTACTAAGTATAGTGAAATCCTCGACCTCAAGGTCAAAGTCCATGATATGTATGTTTACTTGTCTAATTTTTGCATTGCCTAACCAGAAATGCCTTATATTTTTAATTTTAAGAGTTTTCGAAAATTTTGAAAATCGTCTCGCGGGTTAAAAATGCGGACTGCCTCTTTCTGAAGCACTGGCGGATCTGGCGGTACCCAAAATTGGGTTCCGCCAGTACAATTTCTGGGAATTCCAGAAATGGCCCAACGGACCAGGCGGCACCCTCATATGGGTTCCGCCTGTGTATTCTGAAGGTGCCGCCAACAGCCTGCAGAATTTTTTATTTTATTTTGTTTAGGTCTAATATTTGTAAAGTGTCAAACCATTATCCTAAGTGAGAAACATCTTCCATTAACTCCAATAACCATATTAGAACAACTTTCACTCACTAAAACAATTAGGAAGCCACTTCCCTCCAAAAATTCAAATTCAAACATAACCAACCCAAGGAACCCTTTTAAAGGATCCTTCAAAACCATTGAAACATTTTCAACCAAATCACATCTCATGATCACAAAGCATTGAGTACATTTGTTGGTCTTTCACTCCACCTTATTCTATTGAAATGACATGCATTGATTTGACATATTCATGAAAATTTTGCAAATCATTTGAAACCTCAACCTTTGAATGGTAGAAAATTAAATCCAAACACCCTATTCAACATCTTCTTCATCCTATAAATTTGAAAGCTTTGCAACAATTCAAATCACACCATCACCATTAAACCTTCTTCTCTCAAAACATCAAAACCACACCTTTAAAAAATGACCAAATCCAACACATCATCCGAGTCATCAAAATCCCTTTCAAAAATCACTAGGATTAGTGTTAAACCTTGTTGCTTTAACAAAACCGTCAAGTCAAGCTCATCTTCTTCAAGTGATGCTTCGCTCAACATTTCTTCACCTATCCAAGATTACCTAAATCTCACAACCTCAACACAATCCCCAACACATTGTAATACCAATGTAATTACCTTTCAAGAATTGCTTAATCTTGAAACTCCATCACCTCAATCACCAACACCTACACCAATGGAACTTTTTCATACACCTCCAACATCACCACTACCCTATTTGGAAACTTTAGAAGACCTATCACCCAAATCATCTAGCCAACCATCTTTGTCACTCTTTGACACCATTGCTCAAATGGAAACCCAACAACAACCTAGTGAGCAACTAGATGAAGAACCCCATCAACCATCATTAGTAGAACGGTTGGCTTACCGTTTTGCTAGACCATCCATTTTTTCCAAATGATCAAGGTCATACCCACTCACAATCATTTGTGTTTCACCCAATTTACAAAGACCTTCATGGCAACCCTTCCGGCGAACCAAGCTTTCGCCATTTTGTTCAAAACCAACAACCACCACCACAACAACAACCATCACCACAAGAACCTTCCCAACCTTTTGAATCTCTACTTTCTTCGTATAAGAAAATAGAAGCATCCATATGGGAAAAACCTCCAAACCTTCATAATGAGATTGACACTCATTTAAACCACCTTCATGCCTTCAAACGTATGGTTGACTCTCAAATCAACCATATCATGGTTTTACAAACAACACTTCAATCAACAAATGAAGGAAGCAAAAACACTACTCAACCTTCCACCTTTGCTCCTTCAAGTTCAAATCATCCACCACCAACATATCAAACCACCCTTCCACCAAACTTTCCACGCCATGATTGTAATCATTGAGAAAGAACCGCTCACATTAGTGAAGGGTGTCGAAGGGAAATTCGTGAGCTATCCGAAGAAATGAGGTTTATACTAAACCACATTTTGGATCTTCTACAATCCTCGTCTCACACACCTCAACCCTAGAGTCTCCAAAATGAAACAAAAACCGTTTCTTTTGGAAAATGTTTCCCATCTAAACCAACCAACCAAAACCGTGTCATCCTTTCAAACTTCAAAATAAAGCCCGCTACAACTACAACCCGCATTTTCATCCTTAAACAACCTTAGCCTTGTTTTTGGAAAATGTTTCTCACAAAGGAAAATATGATTTCCTTGTAGCTTTTTATGGTCTTACCTTATTTGTAGTTTTTCTCTATTTTTTGAAGTAGGATGGTGTAATCCAAATTTCTTGTTGTTGACTTTTTAAGAGTCAAAATTTTACATGAAATGAATTTCATTACAATACAAGGTTTTTATTGTTTGTTGACCATTTAGGTATAATAAGTGAAATATACCTTGCTATGGTACCATACATATATCTTGTGTTGTTTAAACTAACCTTTCTTTTTGTAGGACCATTTTCCATGTTTTTTTTCTTCCCTTGATACTCCATTTAGGGGAGTAATATTTAAGGGGGAGCATGAGTGTTGTACTATTTCACTTCACAACTCTTAGTTGTGTTTAAACATGAAATACTTTCATGACTTATCTTGTGCAACAACTAACCTTTTTCTTGTAGGTTCAAAATCCATGTCTCCTCTCTTGGCACTCCATTTAGGGGGAGTATCGTCCAAGGGGGAGCAAGTCTTACTTCTGCTTTGCTACTCTTCTTTTTGTTTCGACAAAAAGGGGGAGAATTTATATAAACTTGTGCTTATCAACCTCATATTTGCAAAAACATCTTTTTTGGTGCTTATCATCTCATCTTTGCAAAAACAAGTTTTTATACTAACTTTATAAGACTTAACACTAAAACTAGTGACTTACTTATAAATAAAGTTTATGTTTTGTCATCAACAAAAAAGGGGAGATTGTTAATACAAATATCGCCTAAAAACGTTATTTATATTTTACGATCTTTGCTAAGTTTTGTTAATGACAAAGTATGAAGTTTAGCTATAAGTAAATCATCACTTTAAAGTGTTTAAGTCTTATTTAACCAAGGTGTAAATTTCCTTTTAAACAAAACATTGTTTCTATTTCTTAAACTAGAAAGTGTCTTGTCACATCACATTTATTTCTAAATATAGTAAGGTCACATCACATTTAGGGCAAGCTTTGTCATTATATATTTATGGTAAGTAATGTGTTTGACTCACTTAGATGTTGCTTGCAAGTTTAGTATTTGACTTGTTATTATGAGATGTGACATTGTTTGGTTGCTAGGAGTTATGAGACAAGACTTTGTTTGGTTTGCAAGATTTATTGCTAAACCAACTGCAGCTCTGGCGGTACCCTGAGGATACACGGGCGGAACCCTTCTGAGGGGTCCGCCGTATCCGCCAGACCTGCAGAATGGTTTGCTATAAATACCAAACCATTTGTTAGTTTTGAGTCACCCCTTTAGGACATATTTTCACATACTCTCTCAACTAACTCAGTAACATTTGACTTGTGTGATTCTCTTATGTAGCAAGGGACTTCACAAGATCATTCAAGAAGTTACAAGCTTCAACTCTAAAGTTGTATGTCTTGGTAGCTTGGTCATGTATAAGCTTTGGTAGTTTATACTTCATTTGTGTCATGTATGTAGAAGTAAGTGGTTAGTATTTTAGGCCTCAAAATACGTAGTGTGTCGGGAGTTGTTGTACCCTTGTAAAAGAACTAACGGGAGTGGTTGTACCCTTGGTAAAGAACTCGACATCTAGCTTAGTGTCGGTAAAAGTGTAAGCGACGATGGGAGTGGTTGTACCCGTGTAAAAGAACTCAGCATCTAGCTTAGTGTCGGTAAAAGTGTAAGCGACGTTGTAAAGGTTTTCTCCGCCGGTGAAAGGAGCTTGTTGATTAGTGCTTATAACTCTCAAGTTGGAAACTCGGGGCGTGGATGTAGGGCAAGGAAAAAGAGTCCTTGTAGCCGAACCACGATAAACAATCGTGTTGTGGTTTGATCGTTTCTTTCTTTATCTTTGCTTATTACATGTTGTTATTTAGTTAGAATTGCTAAGTTATATATAAAGCTTTTCAAAGAACTAAACTAGTTAAGATGTGCTTGTATCTTCAAACAAAAGTAAAAGCTTTCCTAATAACTAAACAAACAAAGTTAAGATTATCACAAGCAAAGCTTTTCAGTGTATGAAACTAGTAAAGTTAGAATTGATATCTACATAAAAAGCTTTTCAAAGAATCAAACATATAACATTGTGTTTATATCTTTAAGCAAACGTAAAAGATATTCAACTTAAAAAGAATCTAAAAAGCGGTAAACTATTCAACCCCCCTTCTAGTTTTCCACAATTTCTATTAGAGTTTTGGGTTATTAGTTGTATTAGTTGCATTGTTGTATTGATCATACATCTTGAATGTATAATGTTTGTGTTTTTATCTCTTTAATGTAGTGTTTTCTTCCATGCTTATATTGCTTGCCTTATCTTTATATATAATTGTTGCATGCATATATATATTGTTTGTTCTAAATATTTTTGCAAGCATTCCATATCTCGATTATGACCTCAAAACTAGGGGGAGTATACATCAAGGGGGAGCCCCATTAAAATCGGCATAACCTTTTTGATGCTAACAAAAATGGGGAGAATTGCTATAAACTCACAATAATACTTGTATATAAACTAATTTTTCGCTTAATGAGTTTAGATTTTGTAATCATCAAAAAGGGGAAGATTGTTGACATAAATAATGTATAAAAACATTATTTATATTTTTCGATATCTCTATGTTTTAATGATCACAAAATGTAAAATCATCAAACGTAAGATTACTACGTAAACAAGTATTAAGCTAGTTTATATCAATTTATCCAATTTAATCACTAAGGTATGAATAAACAAGTGCTTAATACATCTCATGATCAAAGGGGTATTTAATTAATTAATACAAAGTTTATTTAATTATATAAACATATTATATATTTTTGAAAAACACTTTTGGTAATAAAGAAAAATGTTTTAATCATACTAAATATATGAATTCAAATTTTTAACCAAAATCAGTTAGTTTTTCACCAAATAAACTTTCTCCACTAAATGACAAGCTTTCTGGCCGTTACAGCTGGGCGGCCCCCTTAATTATAAGGGGCGGTCCCCTTAAAATTAAGGGGACCGGTCATGATTTAAGGGGACCGGCCAGGCTCCTGTGTCAGAAACTGTCAGAATTTTTCTCCTATAAATACCACCTTAAATCTGAAATTTTGCCCCACCTTTTGCACAAAAATTTCAGATCTCAAACTCTCTAAACATCTTTCAAAACCCTTTGATCATTAGAATATTAATCCTTGTTTCAAGTGATTCAATCCATTCTCATCCATCCTCATTCAAAGTGCAAAAGAAGAACACTCCTTCTACAACTATGTTCAAGAAGTATTGAAGAGTAGTTGTGCATAGTGTATATATTATTTGTGAAGTTGTGTTGTTCTTGTAGTTAGTAGTTTAGTAGAAATAGAAGTTGTGTAGGGAGAAGTAGTTGATTAGTAGTGAAGAAGTGTAGTTGTGAAGAAGATAGGTGTGAAGTATATTGGTATGAAGAAGATTGGTGTAAAGTAGATAGGTGTGAAGAAAATAGGTGTGAAGTAGATTGGTGTGAAGAAGTTGTGTAGAAGTTGTGATTAAGTTGTGACGAAGTTGTGGTGTGTAAATTGGTGTGTAAGGTTTTCTCCGCCATAAGGGAGTTTGTTGACATAGTGAAGAAAACTCTCGAGTAGGTGACTCGGGGAGTGGAGTAGGAACAAGGAAGGTGACCTTGTAGCCGAACCACTATAAATCATGTGTTGTGGTTTAATCTTTCCAACTCTTTTCATTACTTACTTATTTACTTATACAATATTAGCTTAGTTAGTTAGTTACTATATAATTGTTCATATAGTGCAAGTATTGAAATCACATAAACTAGAATCGAAGTTTTTAAAACAAACTTGCTTTTATAAATTTCAAAACGGACGTAAAACTATTCAAACCCCCCCCCCCTCTAGTTTTCCACAATTACGGTTTATCATCAAAAGACAGAAAAGAATATCATTAAAGTGGTTGGAGTCAACCAAAAAGCAACCCACTTTGACCCGAAGTATACCAATTGACCGACCCTCCAGCATAGTTTATTAAAGAAAAAATGGTGCCTGGACAATGTAGAAGTAATTCCACCTAACTATCTATTATCTTTTAGAAACTTTCTTTGAATCTTTTAATTCAAATGTAATTAAAAGCTCATAAGCCATAAGCTTTATTCAATTTTCATATAAACTCATAAGCCTAAATAATAAGCTAATCCAAACATCGCCTACATTTTTTAGTTCCCTTGCCTTTAAAACTTGCAGGTCGATAGAAAGATATTAAACACGAATCTTTAATGAAATATCCAAGTTAAAAACTCACATTTCAGGTGTTTTAGTGTACATGTGGCCGACATATAAATAATTATAAAAAAAAAAAAAAACAAAGTTTACCATTTGCAGTAGTAGCAGCAAGATATAGAGTTGGTTCTTCCATCGCTTGGAACTATGGAAGCAATGAAAAATAATTTGATGGTGTAGGGACATGGTCCCTCCTACATCCCCATGTCTCTTTTTTGCCATTGTCAATCCAACTTACACTTTTGATACTTAGTATTTGTTAAAAATAACCTTGTACCACCAAATATAAATTAATTAACAGTTACTACTAATCTTTAGCAGGCAAGAAATTTCAAGAAAGAGATACATGAGCCTACATCACTAAGCCACAAAAAGGTTTACTTATGCACATGGAGGACGCAAACGATTGTGTTGCTGCAACAATTGCCCCTGTTGCAACTGGTGCTGATTTTGCTGCTGCATGACTTTCAAAATACAACTCGATTGACCATCTTTCACACACACCCATGTTGCCACCTAAAAAAAGGGTGATTTTAGAATAGCTATGTTGTCATTATTTCATTAAAAGAAGCGAGATATTCATATTATTTGCATACAAAGCAATTAGGATTAAATAATTTGAAATAGTACAAAAATTAATGACTAAGTATTCAATTTTCAACATCCAAAGATAGGTCTACATATCTACGCTTAGTTCGTGACAACTTTCGTAGATTTACAATACCCACTTCAGAAAGATAAACACGAAAAAGTAGCTTTCCAAGCAGTATGTGCCGACTGTTATTTTGTTGGTACTACATTTAACAAAATTATGTGCCTATTGTTCTTTTATTTGCACTACATAAGCCACTCCAGCACTATGGGCCCACTGTTCTTTTATTTGCACAATATAAGCAAATCCAAACACTATTTCCTAAAGCAGTTTGACACCAGTGGGAAACGAAATAATTTGTAGCTAAACATCATTTCTTTTATCACCATATGCCAGGAAAATTTATACATACGCCAAATAATTTTACTCGCCACTGAATAATACAAATGCAAGCAAGTACGTTAGAAACATATACCTGGAAAATTTGAAAACATACAATGTGGTATGATTGCAATAAATTCTAGAACCTTGAACCTAGAAAAATGCAGTTAATGGCATCGAATTTATGCTTGAAAAATGTTTACTCATATATTTACTGCAAAATGATATGTTTTTTTTTACCATATATCAATTCGCCTTACATAACCTTTGCCTAGAAGTACACGAATTTTGGTATTATAGTTATATAAACTCACCATTTCCAAATATTGCAATCGTTTAAAGGATATTAGAATAGGTTCTTGTCATGTTAGGTACGAACTAAAGAGTTGGTATCACTTCCTCCAAACATCTTTTGCTAGTCTCTATAAATACAATCGGCCTGCAAATGAGCAACGATTAATATTAGATAGATTTTCATATCCCACACAGCTACAAAAACATAAAAATTACTTTATAGTATGTGCAATACCTTATTTACAACTTTAGGTATTAAGGTGTTTCATACCAATACCTCTGTAAAGAATTAAATGTTATAACCAATATCATGTAATACGTAAAGTAATGGAACCTAAAGTCTGCCATACCTACCTGCTCTCAAGCTCTTAATAAAAGCACCATCATATTGAAAGATGCTTCGTTTTGGTATTCTGATGACATCAGATCCTTAAAAACAACCACAAAAAGATCACAATTAGCTGCCAAGCTTAAGAACCGACAGCTTTGAAAACGTCTCTTTGGTAAGCTGAAGCTCATTTGCAACCAAGCTTAATACTTAAGGAGTGACACAAACATCACCAATTTTGATCCATATAACTACAAATAACATAAACCGATTGAGGCATAACAAAAACATGATCTCAATAAGGATTATATAATGAAATGATTTTAAGGAATAAACCAATAAATGATAAGAAAACAAACTTTTCAAAATTTTCACCCGCTCTGGTGGCGATTAGCTGAGTATCAACTTCTAGTATATTTCAAGGATCTGAAGAACCATAAAAACCGGATATAATTTATCGAGTATTGATCTGCAAAACACCTTTTTCAAAACATCATGATTATTTTTTCATCCAAACTAATTAATAAAAACCGTTAAACAGAAATTAATATATAAACATACCTTACAGAAAGAATCATATGGACACGTAAATCATCACATAGTGACCAAAAAAACAATAGTAATCATA
>JARVZY010010776.1:0-15000 GCA_030686995.1 Artemisia argyi | reverse complement strand
ATTTGCACTACATAAGCCACTCCAACACTATGGGCCCACTGTTCTTTTATTTGCACAATATAAGCAAATCCAAACACTATTTCCTAAAGCGGTTTGACACCAGTGGGAAACGAAATAATTTGTAGCTAAACATCATTTCTTTTATCACCATATGCTAGGAAAATTTATACATACGCCAAATAATTTTACTCACCACTGAATAATACAGATGCAAGCAAGTACGTTAGAAACATATACCTGGAAAATTTGAAAACATACAATGTGGTATGACTGCAATAAATTCCAGAACCTTGAACCCAGAAAAATGCAGTTAATGGCATCGAATTTATGCTTGAAAAATGTTTACTCATATATGTACTGCAAAATGATATGTTTTTTTTACCATATATCAATTCGCCTTACATAACCTTTGCCTAGAAGTACACGAATTTCGGTATTATAGTTATATAAACTCACCATTTCCAAATATTGCAATCGGTTTAAAGGATATTAGAAGAGGTTCTTGTCATGTTAGGCACGAACTAAAGAGTTGGTATCACTTCCTCCAAACATCTTTTGCTAGTCTCTATAAATACAATCGGCCTGCAAATGAGCAACGATTAATATTAGATAGATTTCCATATCCCACACAGCCACAAAAACATAAAAATTACTTTATACTATGTGCAATACCTTATTTACAACTTTAGGTATTAAGGTGTTTCATACCAATACCTCTGTAAAGAATTAAATGTTATAACCAATATCATGTAATACGTAAAGTAATGGAACCTAAAGTCTGCCATACCTACCTGCTCTCAAGCTCTTAATAAAAGCACCATCATATTGAAAGATGCTTCGTTTTGGTATTCTGATGACATCAGATCCTTAAAAACAACCACAAAAAGATCACAATTAGCTGCCAAGCTTAAGAACCGACAGCTTTGAAAACGTCTCTTTTGTAAGCTGAAGCTCATTTGCAACCAAGCTTAATACTTAAGGAGTGACACAAACATCACCAATTTTGATCCATATAACTACAAATAACATAAACCGATTGAGGCATAACAAAAGCATGATCTCAATAAGGATTATATAATGAAATGATTTTAAGGAATAAACCAATAAATGATAAGAAAACAAACTTTTCAAAATTTTCACCCGCACTGGTGGCGATTAGCTGAGTATCAACTTCTAGTATATTTCAAAGATCTGAAGAACCATAAAAACCGGATATAATTTATCAAGTATTGATCTGCAAAACACCTTTTTCAAAACATCATGATTATTTTTTCATCCAAACTAATTAATAAAAAACGTTAAACAGAAATTAATATATAAACATACCTTACAGAAAGAATCATATGGACACGTAAATCATCACATAGTGACCAAAAAAACAATAGTAATCATATGAAAGATTGATCATAATTTCTCAACATGAAAGCAAAATCATAATTGAAAGAAGAGTTAATTACCCAAATTGTTTGTTACTGATGATGCAATGTAGATTAGGGTAATTAGGGATGATGATGATGATGGAGGCTTCGAATAGTTTGAAGAATCATTGGTTAGAGCTAATCATTTGTAATTCAAAACAAAAATGGTATTTTGAGGTTATTGATGGATTAAGATTCATTTATTGAGGATTAGGGTTTGTTGCCGTGATTTTTGGTGTGTTTTTGAAAAGATTTGTTTAATTCAAACAATACGCTCCTCTCATTCAATGATTTGGTGTGCTTTGAAATTTTAGAATAAACAGTATTTTTGGAAATGCCGTGAATTGGGGAGGCGGTTTAAGTTGAAATGGTAATGTTTTAAGCATGTATATTTTGTTTTTAAAGCTTTCAACACAAACAACTAAGTGCTCTAGTGGTTGAGTGTTTGTTTGTTGTTCAAGAGGTCATGGGCTCGAGTCCCATTAGTTGCAACTTTTTTTAAAAATGATAATATAATGCATGAAAAGTGCGTGCCATGTAGGCAATGACATGTGTGGCATGTTAAGCCTCTTATATATATATATATATATATATATATATATATATATATATATATATATATATATATATATATATATATATATATATATATATATATATATATATATATATATATAAGGGAGGGTTAATGTGAGATCAAACTTAAAGTTATAAAAATAAGATATGGTCTAATTAACCATTAAAAACATTTACAAATAACCATTTTAGCAATAATACACAAAAAATAAAATATTAGTACAAATTAACATTTTAACAACTAATAACCAACAAATGTATGAATTTGGATTACTGATACACAATTAAAATTTTTATTCTGATACATCAAAATCTCAAAAAACTGATATCTTATACATAAACTGGTACACCTAATACATATCGACTACCAATAAACTAATACACATACCAAAACCTGATACACATTACACGTCAAAATAAAGTGTATCACCTAGATTTCAACAATTTTAAAAAGAAAAACATCATAGCAATTACAATTTTAGTTGTAATTAACAAAAGCTTTTATTTTTATTTTAAGGAGGGTGTCATTTTTCAAATTTTAGTTGGATCTTATTTTTACAACTTTAAGTTTGATCTTATTTGATCTAGATTATATATATATATATATATATATATATATATATATATATATATATATATATATATATGAAAAAAGTACCTTATAATAAAAAGTGTAGGAAGGATTGTGAGGGCGACATGTGTCACCCCCATGCGACATCATATGAAACATGTCCCCCCCCCCCCCCCCCCCCCCCCCCGCAAAAAAAAATTTTCCCGTCAAAAAATTTTTTTTTTGGAGCAAAAGTTTTTTTTTCCCGCTAAATTTTTTAGTGCATCACAGTTATAAAGTTAGTGCATCACAATTATAAAAGTTACTGCATCACAGTTTTAAATTTTAGTGCACTAAGGTTATAAGTTACTGCAACATAGTTGATGGACTAAACTATTAACTATGATGCAGTAACTTATAATAAAGATGCACCAACACTTAAAAAAGAACCGTATTTTGATTGTGATGCAGTTACATACATATATGATGCAGAAAACTTATGATAATGCAATTTCTTATAACTATAATGCAGTAACTTTATAACCATGATGCAGTAACATTAAAACCATGAACGCAGTAACCGTGATGTTAGCCTTAAAAGTAATGTTATATTCGGGAATAGTATCTCCTTCTATGTACTAGGACTAGTTTAGACAATAGTGCTAAGTTAGGCTTGTATTCTAGTATAAATACCCCTCCTAGTCTCAACTAGGAGGCTTGGATGTCTCATTGTAACACAAGGTGTGTGGTTTCCTTCTTTCTCTCTCTAGAAAACACACACACCTTCCCCATTCTTTTTATCTAATAATATCATGTCTATTCTTTATTTCGAGCATCCCCGACCTCCTGAAGGTGTTTCTTGGTCATAACAAGTGGTATCAGAGACAGGTTACGATCCTGTGACCTGTGGGTTATGGGCCCACCACGCTTCCGCTGCGCAACAAGTTCACGTGATCGGGCTTAATGATTTATGAAATGATTTGTGTCGGAGATTGGTTGATTCTATATCCTTATCCTCTCAACTTTTTCTACGTACTTCTACCTTATCCACCTTCACCAATTTCGGGCAACAAATTCAAGATGATCGGTGTTTCAACTTGTTACTTTGGTGTTATCATTTCATGTGTACGTTATGGACTGATTTACTTTATGCAAGATAACTGGAATGCATTTGGTGAGATGAAGATGTTGATATTCAGTTCCCCCGAATGGACAATCTTGAAGAAGGTCGAATCTACAGTCTGTTCTACATTTTCTGTTGCGTGTTTGAAGACTAAAGACAGTTTGCATCTAAGTATCAAAAGACTTCTTCAGTTTCAGGGCATTCATTAGAAAGGTTGTCAGTTTGGGGGAGAGCACTAATTAGGGGAGAGTGTCAAGCCAGATTTAATCCCTAATTAGATTTGCTCACATTGTTCTTCTGCAAGTAAAGAGATAGCAGCTGAGAAGATTCAGGAAGCTGAATGAATCAGTGAAGTTTGAAGACCTCTCTCGGAGCTGCTGCGCTTATGTTTTGTATTTAATCTTACTTGTAGGGAACGTTGTAAGTTATTCCCATATAACATCACTTTGGGGATAGATTGTTAGCCTTAAAAGTAATGTTATATTCGGAAATAGCATCTCCTTCTATGTACAAGGACTATTTTAGACAATAGTGCTAAGTTAGGCTTGTATTCTAGTATAAATACCCCTCCTAGTCTCAACTAGGAGGGTTGGATGTCTCATTGTATTTCCAGGTGTGTGTGGTTTCCTTCTTTCTCTCTCTAGAAAACACACACACCTTCCCCATTCTTTCATTCTAATAATATCATGTTCGTTATTGGTCATAACACGTGATGCAGTAAAATTATAATTGTGATACAGTAAACGTGATGCAGTAACTTCATAACCGTGATGCAGTAACTTTATAACAGCGATGCAGCAAAAATTTTTGGCAGGAAAAAAAAATTTCTCCAAAATTTTTTTTTTTTTTTTGCGGGGATTTTTTTTTAGGAGGCGGGGGGGGGGGGGGGGAGCGGTGGGGGTGGGGGTGACACGTGTCATATGATTTGTCATATGATGTGGCATGGGTGTGGCACATGTCACTCCCACAATCCTTCATACACTTTTTATTATAAGGGCCTTTTAATAATAACCGCACCCTATATATATATATATATATATATATATATATATATATATATATATATATATATATATATATATATATATATATATATATATATATATATACTAGCAGGGTACCCGCGCGTTGCAGCGGCGGGTACCCTAAATTAAAATTTTCCGGTGAATCGTGTAATTTTAGTTTATTATGTTCTTTTTGACAATAAATTTACGGATATCAAAATTTCGTTTAGCTCGTGTCCATTCGGGCTCAAGTCCGTTGGCTCGTGTCCGTTCAAGCTCGAGCCCGTATGGCCCATGCCCGTTCGGGCTCGAGCCCATTTGACCCGTTGCTCGTTCGGACTTGAATATTTGTATAATGTGCTTTATTATTTGTATTAGTGACATTTAATGCAGGAATTGTGTTTAAGTTGGTTGTACAATATGCTTGATAATTTGTATTTCTTATGTAAGGGATGTTTTAATAAGTGCATTAATTGTATTTATTGACCGGTTAATTAATTGTATTTAATGTACATAATGTTTTATTTATTATATTTAATGTTAGTATTAATGGTAGGTTAGAATTAAATGAGGGAAAATTGGTGTGTACTTTAAGCTTATTAACTTGTAAATGTCTAATTATATTTTCATCACTTGTACTTTAAGCTTATTATTTTATAAGGCTTAAAATTAAGCATGCTAAAATTAGAAGGCATTCCTCATTTATAATATAGTAAGATATATATATATATATATATATATATATATATATATATATATATATATATATATATATATATATATATATATATATATATATATATATATATATATATGGGGATAGCTTGGCTACAATCCTTTATAAAAAATACACTAGTATTGAATCAGGGACCCACATTTATAGCACAAAATTGTAGCCAATTGGCTACAATTAATTGTAGCTAATATTTTCCAAATATATATATATATATATATATATATATATATATATATATATATATATATATATATATAAAGGGTCATTCATGTGAAAAATCTAATTTTTGTGAGAACGCAAGAACTAATTCTAGCCACTCATTTGATCCTCCTTAAACTTTGATCTAATGGCTAATATTAGCTTACTATTTTTTTTTAAATGTCAAAAAAATTTCAAAAAACTTACGAAAAATTTTCAAAAAATTTTCGAAAAATTTTCAAAAATTTTCTAAACTATTTTTGAAAAATTTTCGAAAATTTTTCAAAATTTTTTTTTCACATGTGACGAAATCTTTTTTTTCATATGTGACGGAATTTTTTTTTTCACATGTGATGAAAAAAAATTTTCAAATGCGAGGAATTTTTTTTTTCAAATGTGACGAATTTTTTTCACACGTGACAAAAAAAATTTAGTAAAAATTTCAAAATTTTTTTTCACATGTGACGAAAAAAAATTTTTGGAAAAAAAAATTTGAAAAAAATTCGGAATTTTTTTTTCAAAAATAAAAAAATTTCGAAAAAATTATTTTTCGAATAATTTTGAAAAAAAAAATTCGAAAAAGAACTTTTCGAAAAATAACTTTTCGAAAAAAAAAATCAAAAAAAAAATTCAAAAAAAAATCGAAAAAAGAAATTTCAAAAAAAAAATCGAAAAAAAAAATTCGAAAAAAAAGAAATTGGAAAAAAAATTCAAAAATTTTCGAAATTTTTTATTTCAAAAAAAAAATTTCGAAATTTTTTTTTTCGAAATTTTATAAAAAATTTTCCAAATTTTTTTAAAAATTTTCAAAAAGTTGATTAACTAATATTAGCAATTAGATTAAAGTTAAAGGAGGATAAAATGAGTGGTTAGGATTGCTTCTCGCGTTCTCCCAAAATTTACGCTTCTCATTTGAACGCTTCGTTATATATATATATATATATATATATATATATATATATATATATATATATATATATATATATATAATTAAAATACCCACTTTTATAAAAATATATCCCCACTAAATAACACATACACATTCACAAACCAAATAATAAATAATATAAACACGTTTCCCGAAAGATGAGTTCACCTTTCGTTGCACATCTCTCGTCCTTGCCCGTCGCCTCACTACACACTCCCATTGCATGTCACGCAGCAACATGTCTTGCCATTTGCTCACTGAGCTCCCGTTGGGGTAGTCTTATGAGATCAAGGACCAAACTTAAAGGTACCTAGGACTCAGGAACAAATGCTATAAAAAATTAGGACCAAATTGAAAAAAACAAGCCGTAAAGAAAGGACTAAGTAAAAAGCTTGAGACCATTATAAAAGAACCAGAACAGTACTCGCGCAATACAGCTGCGGGTACCGTGTAATTATATTTTGCGTTATTTGGTTACACGTTTAGATGTCTTTGTGATTTATAATTAGAGACTAGCTTCATGACCCGGCCGATGGCCGGGGACGCTTTATAAGATTGTTTTACAAAAATATTTTAAGAGATAAATAAAATAAATTCCTTTATATATTGCTCATATATTATATGTAGTAATAATAGTTCTTAAACATAAAAAATAAATAGTTGGAAGTATCATAAGAAAATAAATACATAATGGTTATACCTACAGGAAAATACAAATTCATACATTATAACTAACAAAATTAATTGAAGAAAATGATATAGATACATCACATAAAGATACGAAACTTGCATGAAAAAACATAAAAATTACGTCATTATTGAAATGTAACAAATGAAAACAAACATACTTTAAAAAAAGTCTTAAACGAAAATTTGGAAACCATTAAAAATAAAATGTCTTGAACAAAGACATTGAAGAAGTCAATGTGAGAAATACTTTTCAATAACCTCTTCAAACATTATTTAGGATATGAGACCTATCTTTAGGCTAACTTTTTCTTCTTTAGTACACGTAGCATTCCTACTGTTGATATAACTTCACTTACATAACCATGCTCAAACATGTTCCCTATCAGTCAGAACAATTTAATTGATTTAGCTGTCTTATGTGGCACTGTGGCACTCTACTATTGTATCTATGAGACGCAATGGGAATTGATTTGCACACTCTTGAAAATGATTGGGACACTCAACTTTATGCATTATATAGTTGTACTACAATTGAGTGTCCCAATCATTTTTGAATGTGTGCAAATCATCTCCCTACAAAATACATGCAGCAATGAACATTATGTCTTAAAGAATCCTATTTTAGATTCTAATGACCGGTTAAGCAATAAATTAGGTATTTGAAATCTGAAACATGGATTACCATCATTTCAACTATCGATACGATATGTAGTTCTTTGATTGGTGTTCTTTTCCTTCGCTATAGACATTTTTTACTTTTCAAAGTAATTATCTCTGCTTTTTAGATGGAATCAGATATTTACCACTTTAACTTTCCTTTTTCCGAGACTGATGTTTTTAGAGTATACTTGAAGAGTTAATTAAACTATGAGAAAATAAACATGCAATCATGCCTACATAGAGTATAAATGTATGCATAATAGGCGATCGACAATTTGGCTGTCAACTGGAAACATGTTATCCACACAAATTTGAGCACACTTGAAGAGTTGAAGTCCTATAAGTTCAATATTAATAAGTTTATGGTTGTCTTGACTTCATCTTGAGTATCGCCTCTTATTAGATAATTATTTCTTTACAACTTTATTTTTGAAAGAAGCAGCCTCCAAATCTCATATATGCTATAAATGTTGTAGATATGGTAAAAAATAAGCGGCCTCCAAATCTTCCATAATATCTGCCTCCACTGGATAGTGATTGAAAAGGCTGACTCTATTTCAGCTGTCGAATAGATGGTTTCTGAAGTAGTAGAAGTTGATTCTGCTGCAGTTGAGAAACAGTTGTTAGTTGGTACTGTTGAGCAGGTGTGTTGTCCCCGGTAAATGACTTTAAAGACGGATGGATCATCACCAGATCTTTCAACTTGCTTTTTTGCAAGACAACCATGTGTAAATTTTAAGTTACATTTGTAATAGTCTCTGCACATTTAAGTAGTGTGATAAGTCAGGTGTTCTTAAAGTTATATATATTTTCACACTGTTTGCATCTAAAATATGCGCTGCACATGTAAATACACTTTATGGATGTACCTGGGTTATTTGGCACCGATAATTTCTTTTTGACCATACTTCCTCCAGCTATAGCCATCATCAGTGGCTTCTCTAACCTCCATTCTCTTGCTCTCTTTTACTTGGTCTTTCATTATGCTAATACTGCTATTCATTCCGGAAAAAGAAAAAAAAAAATCTTCTCGTCTTATTTTCTATGTTTTCATAAGTAATGTTTACTTACTTTTCTTACAGTACTACAACTTGAAAAGTATGTTACATATGATGACCTTAATTCATAACATAATTATATTTTAGTTATTCGTTAGGGGTTTTCTCCCTTTGTTTCGAGTTACACTTTCTAAATAATTTTCGTGATCGCATTTTGCTTTACCCCGTTTAAGTATAATTTGGTTAAAATTGACAGCTCGAATCTACAGATCGATTAGCATGCAATGCATAAACACCTTACTTAATATTGTCCTTGATGAAATTATTCAATAGATGAAGTGAGTTTACCTGCTCGGACAAAATTGATTATGCAAGTTCAGTAACTTTTCTAATTGCAACTGTTTTTCCTGCATCATCAGAAGAACCAAATCATTATTCTATCTGATTGTTTGTTTCCCTTTTATGGGGAAAAGGATCAGAGAAAAAAGTTATCAATATATTAGTTAACGAAAATTTGACCGCATCTAACCTTCGGTACGAAGTGTGAACCTCCCAAGCTCTTGACTCGGGTTATATATCATAACCAATTTCTGAACTTTTGTTCATGCTTAATCAGGTGTTTCTATAAGCTTATTTATTAGGCTTATAAGCTTATTAAGAGTTTTATTTAAGTTCACTTTTTCTGGCTTACGGCTTATTAAGAGTATTATAATTTTAAGTACACCATACCTTTATTTTTATTATGAACTTTCTCCATCTTCCCTTTCTCTTCCTTATTAAACTCGCCACCACTTCCTCCATTATCGAATTTGTTATCAAAATAGCCACCATGTGTACGTGAAAGAAGCATATGCTAGAGACATTGGTGACAATGTTCGACCACTTGCAGTTCTCTTACGGTCCATACTTCCTTGGCCTACCACTCTTCTTATTATCCTTCTTCAAAGATATTCCACCACCATCGAAAACCCACCTGGTCTTGCCATTTCACTTGTCATCTAGCCATGACGATTACAGAAAATAGTGTTATTGTATGATTGGATTTATTCAAGTTAGGTTTTATCTCTAAAAGGTAAAGTGTCAAATGGCAAAAATATAACGATACATGTATATTGAATACGATCAAATAGGTTGAATGGTCAAAAGGCAAATCCGATTTTTCCTCACGACTATATGTACCTAAATCTATTACATTATGACAAACATGCAAGAAATAGCTGCAACAAAACTTTTTTTTAAAAGTAAAGTAACTCGAATATCTTTGATTTAGTAACAGTGTTGCATCTAGTTATTTGATTATGATGATTAACGTTGTGGTTATCACGTTTTAAAAGATATAGTCAGCGAAAACTTTTATCCTTATGCTTTTGTCGTTAGCCACTGTATCAATAAATAGATGTGAACTCCCTTGCATCTAGAAATTCTATTTTGTTCCTTTGTATATATATAAATTTTACCCGTTTTTCATGTTGGAGAAAAAAATGACCGTTTGATTATCTACAGGGGTGACTTTGCTGGTGTACCTGGATCATGAGGATACTTCTTGGGGTGGGCCCATTCTTCAAACATGCGGTTGCATTTCTGTATCCAAACGGGCTATGAATTCACAGGAAATATAATATAGGAATGGTTAATGTAATATACTTCAAAATTTGCATTTATCGGAGGTAAATCTAAATGGATTCATGTAACTGAAGTTCTAGGTATAACTAACTTCAAAAAATTTGAACCTGTTACCGCCTAACACTACAGAAAATGTCTGAAGCTTTAATTATAATGGGGCCTTAGATTGAGATTACGTTAACTCTTGACAGTGAACTGTTGGAGAGTTGGTCTTATATCTCACAGTATAAACTATTATCTTGTTTATTCGATTCGCTTTTGCTACATTTTCAACTCAGGGTTCCTTTGCATTGCTTACTTGAGAAGGGTCTTATCAATTCCTAATCTGTTATGCAGCCTCTATGTGTTCTAAGGAGTTCTCGACTTGTTCGTCGTAGGAACAATCTAAACATGTCAAAATATTCAAATCAACTCAATACTTTGGCATCTTAGTGTAAAAATGGCATCTAATACTTTGGCAGCACCCATATAATTAGACTTAAATCTATTTTCATGCATCAACAAATTGTATCCAGAAGACGAAAAGGGATCCTGTTAAGTTAAGAACCATGCTTTCACTCAATAAGTATGTGGCATAAGTCAGTAATAAGTAATCACCTTCAATTTATATTCTGGTGCCACACAATGTGAAAGAAATGTAGTAAAATATCATGTCATGTTATAAAGATGAAACTGAATTGTACATATAAGCTTGAAAAACCTGATATATCAAATCACCTATAACTGCCATTAATTTTCCAATGTTTTTAGAAACCTCCAAAAGACGAAAAGGGATCCTGTTAAGTTAAGAACCATGTATCTCTTTCAACCAATAACCGTACTTTGGAATCCTGGATATTGAAAACGTAAAACAAACTCATAAGTAAATATTAAACTTCACATAAAACTTCAAACATCGGTCATGTAATGTACAAATTGAATCACTCATTATGCACTTATCTGGATTTCCTATCTTAAGGTGTTGAGAAATTTTGAAAGTCCAGCGCTTGGCTATTTAACCTACAAAGTTTATTTGATCTCTTCCATATTGTAATCCTATAATGTATATCAGTTGAATTTGGATCTAATGCTGGTTGTGATATGTTTTGGCCCTTCTACTTTAACAATATCCAAGTACCTGCAAATATAGAAAACTCTGGGATGACTATTCCATCGAGAGAACAAAAATTATAAACAATAAGATCAGAAATAGGCAAATATGATGTGAGAAAGAACCTGTCTTTTGGGATCAAAATGTTGCAAGAGCCGCGACCAACTCTTCTGGTTTTTCGGTGCGGATGGCTTTCTCATATGTACTTGCAGACTAAACAGCAAAAGAAACAAATATCATTACACGACATCATTAATATAAATATGTTTCATACTATATACGATATAACAAAACAAAACTTATTATTTGGAAAGTGTTAAATGTATATCTGTTATGTGGTGCACTTACCAGCAAGTTAACCAACTGCCAAACTCGTAGTGATCATTTTTTGCTTCAATCTGATACTTCTTAGATGGTAGTGAGTGTCAAATGTGCAATCACAAATATTGTTGCAGCCTTTTTTTTACTGTGAATCAATAATCATCTCGATATCAAATAATCTACTCGAAATATATTTATAGCTACACCCAAACAGATTAGTACTAACAATATTCACAATAATCAAAAAATCAACAAAATTTTATAATCAAAGAAAAAAAATCAACTAAATTGACAGTTAAATGACATACTTTTGACACATATAATATTTTAAACTTAGTAATCTATATCACATATTGTATAAAAAATTTGTAACCTGTTTCGAGGGTGGATGAAAAAATGTTTCATTTGTCTCTCTACATATCTCCATTGCACCATGGCGGAAGTATTCGGCTCATTCTCACTCTTCATATATACTTTATCAGTAAGAGACATAATGTTTATATAAAGGCTATGTATATCAACTAAACATTAAACATGAAAGCAAGATTTACTAACCTCTACACGAGTCATAAAAGGCTATGTATATCACTAACCAACGTCCAAGGTTCAAAGCCACCTGCATAATACACACAAAACGCATTCACACATTATCATAAACACTTGGTGTGCAACCTTAAAACATAGATACAAAACTCATTCAAACATTATCGCGATGATGAATTCAAATATTTAAATAAAAAAGTTAAACTAAAATCACAATTTTCAATTCAATAAATTAAGTACCTGTAATTACCATCACCATATTGAAGAATACAGTTCCATGGCTTTTGTTCATAAGTGGGTTAAATGATTGATTGTTTTTGTTTTCAAGAATTATATGATCAACATTCACATAGCAAATGAATTGTGAATTGTTGCCATGATTTTTGGTGTGATATGAGTTTGATTTGAGTTTGAAATCGTTGGATTAATTGTGATTGTGTGAAGCGGAAGAAAAGGCGTGAGATATGAGAAAATTGAATGAGTTATTCATATAAAGGCGAAATCATAGGGAGAAAAGTTATGGGTTTTGTTTATGGAAGAGATTGAGATCCCTAATTATTAGTGACTGCTTTTAATTGTTTATTTTAAGCATCTATATTTTGTTTTCAAGGCTTCTAACACAAACACTCAAGTGCTCTAGTGGTTGACACTCTTGTGTGTCGGATGCAAGGTCGCGGGTTCGAGTCCCATGAGTAGCATTTTTTTTCTCATCCGAATTTTATTGCATGGGGTTTGTGTGCCATGTAGGTAATCCAGTAGGCAATGACATGGCATTTACTCGCTTATATGGCGCTGTCATGTTAGGCTATTATATAGTGATTGATATTAGAGATGGTTAATCAAAATAATTTTAGTTTGAGCAATGAACCGCTTCCTAACAAACTTGCTTCCTAACAAACTTGATAACCAACTTGCTTGCTAATAAATTAATTTTGAAATCTTTCAATAAAATATGAATTTTAAGTTTTTTTTAATTATACTAGTATCGAAGTATAGATATAGATTAACCTTAACCCTATTACGGTTGCCGTAATTTCTTTTGATGGTCTCACCATCAAAGAAATGGCCGCTTATGAAGTTCCTCTCCAATCCTAAATCTTAATATCTTATATCTCATGACAGATGTCGCTATTGCAAGCATAGGTATGCCCAACAGTCTTTTTACTATTACGTTGTTTTTTATGTCTAGTATTATTGATAGAATCATGAGCATGATATAGTCTATGTTGCTTTTAAAAGTTTTAAGTTGCTAAATCCTTTTTTTTTTAACAAATTGTTTTGAGATCTAGACAATAAGGTCAAAAGTTATAGAATTGACACAATGTTAGTAGGCTCTTTAAAAAATGTACTTTGAGTATGAGTTTTTAAGATATGTGAGTAGTTTAAATTGTTGTTTGTATGTTGGTTCAGCTATAGATCTGCTTATAAATTAAGGGTGCGTATTTTTCTAATAAATTTTTCATGTGAAAATGAAAAAAAAAAATTGAAAATCCGTTTAGTCAACAATTTAAAAAAAAAAATGAAATTCTTATTTTCTAAATTTTAACTAAGAAATTGAAAAGCTTATTCTATCCTTCCCACTTTTTTCTTCTCATTTTTTTTCTCAACTAAAAAAAGCACATGCACCATTCTACCCTTAATCTCTCGTGTCATCCTCCACCGCCGACTGTCGCCGCCGCCACCGTCGCTATTTGAGGTAATCTTCTTATCATTTTTAAAAAAGAAAAATATAACTTCAACTAAATGGGTTTTCAAAATTCTCAACTTTCTCTAGAGAAGAAAAATCATTCCCTCCTCAATTAATTTAGAAACAGAAAAAGAGGAAGAAAAAAAATCTACAACTAAACGGCACCTAAGTTAGTTTTTTTTTTTTTTTTTTTTTTTCCGCATCTATGTGAAAGTTTGTAGGTTAACTTTTGCTTGAAAGATAGTTAATGTTACTATTAACATTAGTCTAATGGGTATCTTAATTTGTGTTTCAATATTGATTTTTTCTTTTACGGTTCCTTTGCTTGATCTTTGCTATATGGGTATGTGATTATCCTTTAAAGAACAGATAGGAGGATATCCAAATGAGGATGGCAATGGTGATATCACCCATTTTCATGACCGTTATCAAATTTGTGGAATAATAAATCAATTTTTATAGTTATAGGGTTGCGATAATGAGAACATCATTGTTTATGAGCATGTATTTAACATATGCTATACCAGTCATCCATAAACTTGAAATTTTATTTTTTAAGTTCTAATTTGGTAGTGCAAGGGGCTCTTTATGTCACGATGTATTTTGTCATCGACTACAAAGGATTATGAAGGTAGACCGTAGACTTGTCCACCAGCAACACTAATGCATATCTTGAGGTATTAGTTTACATGAAACTTGTGCTTCCAAAAGCATGTGTTGCTCTCGTCTCACGTGAGAATCTGATAACTCTAGATAGTCACTGGTGTTGCAGGTGGGCTAGCTTACCGTCATAATCTTTTGTAGTCTTAACTTATAGTCATACATAGTGATATAAATAGCTCTTAATTACCTTGT